>JABUQX010007448.1:25000-30359 GCA_015478945.1 Trachelipus rathkii | reverse complement strand
AACATAACATACTTAACCACACATCTACCACCGAACATCTTAACCAAATAAAGTTTACATGGAGGGAAAGTAAACAAGTTTTCATTTTCTATAACATATAATTTACAAGAAAATCGAGCCATTACATAAAATACATAAAAAAACATACTATTTTAAACATATTAATTCACCTAACAAAGACATAATTCTGATACTGAGCAAGTTCTAAATTTCCCAATATTTCAACATCCTTTAAAGGATGAAGTAAAATACCCAGCGCATTAGTGCATTCTTCGGCACACGGAATTAGCAAGCATCTCTCGATCCCTGAGCAAATGTTAATGCCCTCCTGTTATTATCGCATTAATGGTAAACCTATGTTCTTTTGAATGTCATAGATTACACCGTGAGCTATATGAATTAAGTCTTCCTCGAGTATGTCGACCTCTTTAAGATGAGACGTTAAGTCGTTTTGATTTTTAAATCAAAGCTTTAATATTCAGATGATTGAACCAGTTGAAACCTATACATTACAATGTACGCGCAATTGTGAACCATCAGGAGGTTCAATAGTTTCGTACCATCAAACTTTTAACATATCAGATGCCCATTGAAAAGCAACCTCTATTATTATAACCTATTGCTAATTGTCACCCTGATAATTATTTCATCCGGAGCGATCCATCAGAAAGAACCAAATTAAGCAATTCACCCAAGCTCCGAGATATCACAATCTTGTGAAAGTCTTCAGCCGAATAAATAACGGTCATTATTTGCACATCCGATGAAGATACAGTAATATTTATCGCTCCCATGTCATATTGACGAAAAAAATATAAATACCACATTGTTAGGTATTACGAAGGTCCTCGTAAAGATATTTCTAACGAACTGAGAGAGCAGAATATGATATTCATCAACCAACACGAAAGGCAAAACAGTGTCTTACTGAAGAATCGTATGTTTAACAGATTCAAAATGGTAATGAAATTCTTTTGCTTTTCGACCAATTCAGGAAGAAAAAAAGTAACAAGGAGTAGAGAACGAACAACAAGGAGAACAACGAAGACAACCAATATTGAATCAAATAAACCATGTATAGGCCTCTATAACCTAATCTTCTGTTCGTGTATATATCTTTCTCATAGTTTTACAGGTCGATTCACTTTGTTGTATTGTATTATTTCTCAAGGCCCATCCTTACGAGCAATCGTTCAGTTTATATCGTAAATTCCTTTCAGTAAGTTTATACTATTACCAAGTCGAGGAGAATGCGTCAAACTCGCTCACACTACTACACTTTTTCTAACATATCACTGAAATTTTTACATTAACATAGTAATAACAAAGGTTATCACGCCAATCTGATAATTATCATACTGATCAATGATATATCAATAACAAAGTTTTCACCACAAATAAGAAACATAAGCCATCAACCGAATACGAATATAATGTTACAACCCGACCAACCATAACATAAAACCTCTTGCACGAAATAAGCAATAACATTAAACAAAGTTCCATACTTGAAACAACAGAAATAAAAAAACTAAACCAGCATACAAAACCGTAACTACTCCCACTGTTCCAACATATCACTATTATTACAATATAAACAAAAGCTAACATAACAAAATTACCATAACCAACCTAATATCATACTGACCAACAAAAATACGCTAACGCAACAAAATTTCACATATCAATAAAGAGCTAACCATAAAACAAAGTGATGTGTAAAGAAAAATGTACAAACGAACCAAACCTAACATAACCTTAGACACGAAAATAACAGTCGACATAACCAAAAGTATCAACTTAACAATAGGAAAGAATACAGCATACAATACGTAACATTTACACTTGGTCAAGGCATATCCTCAACAGATCACTGATTTTTCAAAGAAGAGTAACATAGTAACATTAACAAAAAATTATCATAATCTTACCTAATTATCATACTAAACATGAATAAACTGTTAACGCTAACAAAGTTTCACATCAATAAAGCTAACTATCTTACCAACACTAAGAATATTATACAAAGACAAAAACCAACAACAACAGAAATCGCTAACATTAACAAAGTTCCACCTTAACAACAGGAAAAATTAACTAACAAGCATACGGACGTACCCTATCACACTTTTTTTTCAAACATGATCTCAAACATATAATTTACCATAAACATAGCCAACATTTAAACAATAATTACTATAACCTAAACCTAATTATCATACTTGATCAACTAGTGCTACGCATAAATATGTCGCATTGGTGTCACCCTGAGCTTGTCAAGGCTCAGCCTGAACAAGAATATAAACATATACAACGAAGAAAAAACCTAAATACCTTTTACCTCCAAAGTAAACTGCTAACCATTTTAACCCCAAAATCATACTTAACAACCCAGAAAGGTACCTAGCTATGCGCAACCCAGGGGTCAACAGCACCGAGCAGATGAGAAATAAATAAACAAATCCAGTATAGCGATGTATTGGTTTATGATTTTATTTCATTTTAAAACCTTTTTGTTTTAAAAACTTTTTTATTTTTTAATTTTTTTCTTTAAAACTTTTGTTTTTAAAAAAGTTTTATTTAATTCAATCCATTTTTTTAAAACTTTTTGTTTTTTTAAAATGTTTTTTATTTGAAAAAAATTTTATTTCTTTAAAAACTTTTTTTTTTTAAAAAACTTTAATGATTATTCTGTAAAACTTTTTTGTTCTACTGAAAAATTTTTACCACTACTTTCATGTTTATACAATGCGCTTCACTAGATAGATGTTCATGTTTTCACTAGAGGTTTATTAGAACAAGTCGAGGTTTATACTTGGGGTCTCTACGAGCAAATCACTCGAGATTGTTGTATACCTGTTCCACTAGACTTAGCACAACAAGTGAAGAAATTGTTTCAAACTCCGCCCACCTTTTCGGGAAAACATTTGCAAACCTATGATAATCTTGTTTGGTTCGTATTTCGAAAACATTAGGCTATACATTTGATTCTTGCTTGTAATAGGAAGCATAACAAATTTTATTAAAAACATTTTAGTGTTTTGCTTAATGTCTTATGTTATATAAACATTAGATAGTTAATTTTGTTTTTTTGATCTATTAGGTAAACAAGCTAACATACCAAAGTTCACCCTCGGTAGACGTAAAAAACTAAACATAACATACTTAACACACACCGGCCGATTCAATAAACATCCTCAATTAGCATTCTTAATTCAAAAAGATCACATGCTGTGGGAAGTAAAACAGTTTTCATTTTTCTAAACATATAATTTTCAATTTAAAAGAAGCATTATATAATATATATAAAACACTATCCCGACAACTTCATTCGTACAATAATCAGATCTATTCGTGAAACAGAAGGATTCCTGTATAATCTTGAGCAGAATAATATCTCTCCAGAGATTTCAACACCTTTGAAAGGATGTAAATAAAATGTCACTTGCAACACTAAACCCAACCCCTTTTTCTGCATATTTGAGTTCAGCAGCATTCATTCTCCATCCAGAGGAAAGTAAACGTGTGCATTGCTGAGAGTATTAGTACACTCTACAATCGCATTTACGTTAACCACATGTTTCAGTTTTGTAAATTCATAGATACCACCGATGGCATATTGTTATTAGTCCTCGAGTGTATATCAACACATGTGATGTTAATTCATTTTATTTAATCAAAGCTGTAATATTTTCAGATTGTTCGAACTGTTGAAACCATATTGAACCTCAGAAAGTGCCCCCCGATTGGTCTCCAGATAAGATGCGTACATCAAGGCTTTTAATATTGTCACACGACCAGAAAGTAGCATATATTCTATTAGAACCATTCTCACTGTCTCCCCGTCTGATATTTTACAACGCCACGATGCATCGGGTAACACACAATCATTCGTTACCCAAGTTGCAACGGTGTCGATAATCTTGAAGAATCTCAACTTCAGAAATGAATAGGGTCTAATTATTTGAACCTATGGATGGAATACAACCAATGGATCGGTCTCCATCGGTTTACGAATAAATATAAATGTGTGTGACCACATATGGAGGATTTACCGAAAGACCCGGTTAAAGGATATTCACAACAACGTAAGATGCTGAGGGAGATTTGTCATTAGTTACCAGCACAGCGAAAAAATGTCTTACTGAAGAAAATAGAATGTATTTAAACAATCCTTAAAGGTAATGCGATTCTTTCTTTCAACCAATCCTAAGGAGCGTAAAACAAGGAAATATAGCGCCCCGCCGACACAACCATAACGGCGTATTTCAAAAGATCTATAACAAACAAGCCATGTATAATTTGTGTTAAACATGAAAATCGTATCATATATTTTGTTATTTTCATATCTAGAACTCTTAACGAACAATTTTTGTTTCACATATGTATTTTTGTATTTCCTGTATCCACAGAGCTATCAGAGATACAATCTTCGAGAATTTTTTGCTCAAACTCCTCCCACTTTTCGAAACATTGTGGGTGCAAACCTAGATTCTTGTCTGGTATCGTTTTCGAAAACATTACGGGGCCGGCAATTACCATTGATTCTTAGTTTTGAAACAACGTTTCACAACTAAAACAACAGTAAAGTAACTAACTAACACAAAATCGTAACCTATTCATACTTTCTTCAAGCATATCTCTAACATAACAATTAATTTTACATTAACATGTAATATTTAACAAAAAAGTATCATAACATTGGCTAATTATCATACCAATCAACGAATATAATATGCGCTAACGTAATAAAGTTTTTATATCAGATAAAGCTAACAGCATAACCCGACTAAAAAAATAGTGTGTACAACGACACAAACTACCACAACACCACCCATGAATAAAACTGTTACATTAACAAAAGTCCCCAAACTTAACATTCACCAGTAAAATAAACTAGCATACGCTTACAAAACGAAACAATGCATACTTTTCAAAACATACTACCATTATTAACGTTAATTAATTTACATTGGTTGATACAGAATATTTAACCAAAAATTTATCACATCCTTATCTAATTATATACAGAACAACGAATATACGCTAACGTAACACTTTTTTTACATTAAACATAGTAAAAATTTAACAAAAATTCATCATAACCATACCCTAAACATAATCCCACGAATAATTTTATGCAAACTAACAAAGTTTCCAAGCATAACAAAAAAAATAAACAATTTTTACGTAAAAAAAGAAACTAAGTTTCTTTGAAATAAAAATAATAAAGTTAATTTTAGTTTACTAATTTAAAGTGTTTAACAGCCAGCTTAAAGTAACTAACATGCATACAAAACGTAACGTAACATATTCACGCTTTTTCAAACGTATTTGTAACATATCATTGGTATTTTAA
>JABUQX010007448.1:10000-20000 GCA_015478945.1 Trachelipus rathkii | reverse complement strand
TTCGGCTAACGTCCATCTGGTCCATGAGTGTGAACTCGACTCAACTGTGAGTAGTTCTCCAATCTCCATACGCTTGTGAAAAAATGAAATCGCAAACCGATGCTCCCTGATCAGGAGAGGGCCGATAGCAGACCTTGTAATACGTACTCCACGTTCATTCTGTCGTCTTCTCACTGTACGCTCGGAAATTAGCATATGTCTGGCCCTCACGGAGCCTTGTGTGTAAGCTGTACGCTTTTTGGAAACCATCACGAAGCACTGCCAGAAGGAGGAATCCGTCATGTTTCTCGGACGTCACCGTCGGGAGACCCTGACCATGCCGTCTACGGTTGCTGCCAGTCTCCCTGAACCAACGAAGGATTCGACTGACCGTCGATTGGTTTACCCCGAGTTGCTGAGCCACCTGTCTCTGAGAATGACCTGCTTCCGACAGTGTGATAACTTCCTATGACCGTTCCCTTCTCTGGACGAGTGTCTTTCCATTGTGACAGTCTTTGTTAAGCTACGACTTGCAGCATTGGTTGTTTTTTCGTAGTTGGTTGGTGTCTTGCCATCTTGTTCTCCTATGAACGTACTTTCGGAATTTCGTAATTTGGTTGGTTGTCTTTATTATATGACATTTAAGTTCCATACACGTTGAGTTACATACGGGTATACACTCCGAAGTTAGGTATGACCCAAATAAAACCAAACCCTAGCTCTTACATTTCCAAAAATAAAATTTACCATTTATATTTACAGTTGATATTCATTAAGTTTGTCCTCCGAGTTATATATATATATATATATATATATGATTATATATATATAATAATATAATATATATAATATATATAATATATATATAATATAAATATATAATATATATATATATTATAATATAAATTACAGGCCTATAGGGGGTACAACTTAAAATTATTTTTGTCTTAGGGGTACGCGATCAAAAAAGTTTGGAGACCGCTGATCTAATGCACCTAAAAAGACTAACTGATTGATATGCTCGGAAGTCAATCTATTCCTTTCATTTGAGTAAGCATTGTTTAATAATGATACTGTTCGTTCTGACGAGACTGACGTCGCATTTACAGTAAGATATTTCATTGCTAACATAAACATAGCAGGGAAAGCATTTTTACTATCATTCCAAAATTTTATTGGGTCGCATTATCCACTTGATCACTGAATAACTGAATAGTGATTAGTGAATACTCAGAAGACAATTTGCCTATGTGGTATGTGCCATGTCGATCCCCTCCCTCTCCCTATTTTTGGTTCCCGAAAAGACGAAAAATATAAAACCCCAAATTTTTGGTTTATTTTATACACGACATTGGGGGACGAACGAAGAACGAAATATGGGGGTAAAAGAGAGTTTCATCACTTCAGGGTGTCGGGAGAGGGGGATAAGATTTTATTTTTTTCCGGCCTTTAAAAAAATTTTTTTGGGAAAGAATATCGCCTTTCGATATTAAGAAAAAATATCGATATATCGTCTAAGAAAATATCGCCCCAAAATATCGATATATCGAGCCAAAAATATCGATATTTCGATATATCGATATTTTTTGGCCATCCCTAGTACCGTAGCATACCGGGAATACATTAAGTGTGAATAAACTGTAGACATTAACAAAGTATAACAATTTCAAGCTTTACTACAAACAATCTGATAGGTTTAGCAACAGCGCATCATAGAGATGCGATTTGACAACACTGTATGCACAACATGGGGATCACCAAGGGGGGATGCGTCCCTTGAAAGGGTGTGAATCCACAGAATGGGGGTCACCCCTAAGGGGTGTAAGCGGGTTTCCGGCCTCAGCCCTTCGGGCTGAGGCCTTACCCCTCCTTCGGAGGGATAATGCCCGCTTACACCCCTTAGGGGTGACCCTCTTTATGTGGAATGTCACACCCTTTCAGGACGCAGTGTTCCTCCCTTTGGTGAATCTCCATGGTATGCATACATGTGCCAAATCGCATTTCGTATTGATGCGCTGTTGCTAAACATATCAGGATTGTTTGTAGTAAAGCTTTGAGATGTTTAACATTGTTGAATGTCTACAGTTTATTCACCACTTAATTTTTTCTGGTATTTACGGTTACTATATGTTTTACGTTTCAAAGAATATTATGTTAGCGTTATTGTTATCTGTGTAGCTTATGTTATTTTATGATGTTTGACAGTGAATTTTGTTGATGTCTACGTTTATTACGTTAGCATATATTTGTAGATCAGTATATAAAGAACTTATTTTTATGGTATGTTTATCCAAAATGATACTCAAATATATGACTTGAAACAATAGTTCAATAGATCATCATAGGCGGGTGGCCGTGGTAGGGGAAACTGCTGGTTGGGTGGTTGATTTTACTGGATTACTGTTTTTTTAAAATCAGTAAACATATGCCATACTGTGATATTTTATTCAAAGAAACTTATTTTTATGTTATGTCAGGATAAAATTTTGTTATTTATGTTATGTTTTCGGTATAAAATGTTATGTCTAGTTATTATTCGCTTGGGGATTATGAATTTAAGACAGTATGAAAATTTGTTAAATACTGCGAATTCGATGTAAAAAATTTGTACGTTAGCATTAATATTTTCGTTATCAGTATGATATTAGACAGTTATGCTAAAAATTTTTGTGTTTGTCTTATTTGTTAAATATTAAGAGTTAATGGTAAAATTAACAAAGTGAATGTTAGAGAGATGACTTGAAAAAGTTGTGAATAGGGTTACGTTTTGACGGAATGTTAGGTACTTTACTGGTGTTAATGCCTAGAAGTTTTGTTAATTTTAGTTAGTTATTCGTACGTATGCTGGTTAGGTTTGTCGTTGCCACATATATTCTTAGATAGGGGCGTTATATTTTTGATAGACTGGTTACTTTGTTAAGGGAATTTGCTGGATAATACTGTATTAGCATGTTTCTGATATGTATGAAAAGTGGGGATACATCGAGTTTGTATTAATCCTGTTAGCTGCTTTACTTTGATAAGTGGGATTTTGTGAATAGATTAGCAATTATTCATACGGGAGTTATGTTAGTGTGTTTGTTTGTGCTATGCCATTAATTATTCTTAGTTCAGGTTATGATAGTTAGCTTATTGATGTGAAAACTTTTGTAATTTACGGTTTTATAGTATGTATGGAAAATAAGTAAGGTTATGATAAATGTTTTTGTTTAAATATTACTATAATGTTAAGTGTAATAAAAAACAATGATATGTTACAGATACGTTTGGAAAAAGCGTGAATATGTTACGTTGTGATGCAATTAGTTACTTTACTGCTGGTTAACAGCTTTAAATCAGGTAACTATACACTTTATACGAATTTTATTCAAAGAACTTTTTTTTTATGTTATGTATGAATAACTTGTATTTTATGTTATTGTTTGGGGAAAAAAACCTTGTATATTTATGCAGAAATTATTCTGGGGATATGATATTTAGGTATGTTAGATGAATTTTGTTTAAATTTTAGCTATGTTTAAATGTATAAAAAAGTCCACTTAGGCGTCATATTCGTTGTTTCTGTATAATAATTAGAAAAGAGATCTGAATAAATTTTTCGAAATATTACTGTATCCAATGTTATGTTAAAATTAACGTAATATTAGAGAATCGTTTGGAAAGTATGAATATAATCGTTACGTTTTACGCTTATTAGTTACTTTACTGATATTAAGTGCTGGGACTTTGTTAATGTTAACAGTTATTCAGCGTAAGTTTGTGTTTAGGGTTGGCGTTGTACACTATTTCTGTTAGCTCGGTATGCTATGTTAGCTATTGGATATGAAACTTTATTTACCCGTGTAGCGTATATTTGTTGATTAGGCATGAATAATTATGCCAAAGTTATGAAAACTTTTGTTTAAATATTACCATGTTAATGTTAAATTAACATTGTTATGTGTTAGAGATATGCTTAAAAAAGTATGAATAGATACGGATTTTGATTGTTATGTTAGTTACTTTACTGTTTGTTAAGTGTGGAACGTTGTTAACAAAACAAGAATCAATGTATTGCGTAATGTTTCGTCGGAAAACGAACCAGACAAAATCATAGGTATTGCGTAATGTTCCGAAAAGTGGGAGGAGTTTGAGCAAATTCTCGAATTGTAATTGATAGCTCTTAGTGAACAGAAAAATACAATACATATGTGAAACCAAATTGTTTCGTAGAGTCATTAGATATTGAAAATACAAATATATGATACGATTTCATGTTTAAACAAAGTTGTACATGGCTTGTTGTATAGACTTTTGAACCGTTATGGTTCGTTCGCGCGCTAATCCTTGTTTTACGGCTCTTGTGATTGGTTGAAAGAAAGAATCGCATTACCTTTTTAAGGATTGTTTATACATTCTATTTTCTTCAGTAAGACATTTTTCGCTGTGCTGTTACGGAGGACATCTCCTCGCATCTCTACGCTTGTTGTTGATATGCTTACGAGGTCTTTCGTAATACCCAATGATGTGTCATTAATTTATTCGTAAACCGAAGGGAGACCGACCATTGGTTGTATTCCATCCTAGGTTCAAAATAATAGAGCCCTTATTCATTTCTGTTGAAGAAATCATCAAGATTATCGACACCGTTGCAACTTGGGTAACGAATGAGTGTGTGTTACCCGATGCATCGAGGCATAGTGAAATAGCAGACAGGGGAGACAGTGAGAATGGTTCTAATAGAATATATGCTACTTTCTGTCGTATGCTGACATATTAAAAGCCTTGTGTACGCACTATTGGAGCACCCAATCGAGGGGCAACTCTTCTGGCGATCTCAATAATAGGTTTCACAGTTCGAACATCGAAAATAAAGCTTTGATTAAAACATAAAAAATGAAGTAACATCCACATGTTGTTGATATATACTCGAGACTTAAGAACATATAAGCTCATGAGTGTAATCTATGATATTTACACTGAAACATGTGGTTTACCGTATGCCAAAATCAGGAGTCTTACCATAACTATCAGCATGGACACTTTTACTCTCTCTGGAGTGAGAGAATGAATGCTGCTGAACCAAAATATGCAGAAAAAGGTAGTGTTGCAAGTGACATTTATATTTACATCCTTTCAAGGTTGTTGAATCTCTGGAGAGATATATAGAACTTGCCCAACTTATACAGAATCCTCTCTGTCCCACGAATAGATGAATTAATATGTATCGAATGAGTTGTCGGATAGTGTTTTATATATTTATATAATGCTCTTTTCATTGAAAATTATATGTATAAAAATTGAAAACTTGCTTACTTCCCCACAAGCAGTGTGATCTTATTGATTAAGATCTATTGAAGGATTTTATTCGATCGGCCGATAGTTGTTAAGTATGTTATGTTCATAGTTTTACTCTACCGAGGGTGAACTTTGTTATGTTAGCTGTTATCCTAATAGATCAAAAACAATTACTATGCTAATGTATAAAACATAAAGACATTAGCAAAAAACATAAAATGTTTTTAATAAATTTGTTATGGCACTCCAATTACAGGAAAGCTTCAAACCTATAGACGTGGTGTTCGAAAACGAAACCCAAACAAGATCATAGTATTGCAAAATGTTCGAAAAAGTGGGCGGAGTTTGAACAATTCTCGAACTGTTGGCTAAGCTAGTTGGAAACAGGTAATACAAAAACAATCCTGAAAGCGGACTTGCCTCTAAGACCCATGTATAAAACTAGACTGTATCTAATAACTCTAGTGAAACATGAACATACATTGTATAAAAGTGAAGAGAATTGGTATAAACATGAAAAAGTGTGAAATTATTTTTAGTAGATAGAAACAAAAAAAGTTTTAAAGAAATAAAATTAAAAATTTAAATTTTAAAAAAAAAAAACAAAAAGTTTTAAAAGAAATATAATTAAAAAAAACAAAAGTTTTTAAAAAACAAAAAAGTTTTAAAAAAGGAATGAAAATTCAGAACAACGTTAAACAACCATTTTACACCCGAAAAAAAACTTTACTTACGATGGAGTAAAAAGTTTTTTAGAACAAATTGGTTTTTAAGTGCTTAATTATTAAAATTAATAAAACTAATAAACCATCGCAATACTGATTTGTTAAATGATATTACCTCATCGCTCCGTGGCTGTATCGTTCTGTACGCTATGTTAGCCTTTTTACTATTGTTAAGTATGAAACTTTGTTAATGTAGCAGTTTATTCCAGCGTAAGGTATGTTAGGTTTTCTCGTATACATTATATTCTTAGTTCAGTATATGATATGTTAGCTTTATTATGAAAACTTTGTTACGTTAGGATATATTCGTTGATCAGTATGATTAATTAGGTTAAGTTATGGTAAATTATTGTTAAATGTTGCTATGTAAATTAACGTAAATATGTTAGAGATATGTTTGAAAAAAAAGTATGAATAGGTTACGTCCGTATGCAATGTTATTTAATTTACTGTTGTTAAGTATGGAACTTTGTTAATGTTAGCGAATTATTCATGTATAAGGTATGTTAGGTCTTATATTATATTCTTAGGTTAGGGTATGATATGTTAGCTTTATTTGATGTGAAAATTTTGTACGGTTAACATATACTAGTTTTTCAGCTCATGTAAATAGGTAGATATATTTTGATTAAATTTTTGTTTTAAATTTACTATGTTACTGCGTAAAAATACCAGTGATATGTTAGAGATATGCTTTTAAAAAGTATGAATAGGTTACGTATTGTATCAGTTAGTTTACTTCTCCTATTGTTAAGTATGATACTTTGTTAATAATGTCGACTGTTTATTCGTGTCTAAGATATGTTAGATTTGGTCGTTGGTACATTATATTCTTACATCAGCTTATGTTACGTTAGCTTATTGATGTTGAAAATTCTTTGTTGCGTTAGCGGATTTTCGTTGGTTCAGTATGATAATTAGGTTAGGTTATTGGTAAAATTTTTGTTAAAGGTTTACTTTGTAATGTAAAAATAATAGTGAAATGTTGGAAAAAGTGGAGTAGGCTACGTTCTGGTAGGCTGCGTTAGTTACTTGTCCTGTTGTTTAAGTATTGAACTTTGTTAATGTTGATTGCTTATTTCGTACATAAGGTATGTTAGGTCTGTCGTTGACATTATTATATTCGTAGTTAGTTTCGTTGAGCTGTTTGCTTAATGTGTGAAAACTTTGTTACTGTTAGCATATTCATTGATTCTGCATTTGATAATTATGCAAGGTTGTGATAAACCTTTTGTTAAATACTATGGTTAATGTAAAAAATATCAGTGATAAGTTAGAAAAAGTAAGTAAGTGTAGGAGGAGTTTGAACAATTATCTCGCTTTAACTAATAACTCTAATGATGAAACAGGAAATACGAATAAACATGAACGAATTGTCGAAGGGGGGCTTGAGAAAATTACAAATAACAACAGAAAGTGACAACGACTGTAAAACCTGATCGAGAAAATATATACACGAACAGAAAACGATTAGGGTATAGCGCCTATACATGGTATTAAATCAATATGGTTTGTTCGTCCGTCCATGCTTGTTTACTTTCTTCTGATTTTTTGAAAGAAAGAATCTCATTACCTTTTAAATCTGTTTATACATACGATTTTCCTCCAGTAAGACACTTTTTGCTGTGTTGGTATGATGACATATCATTCTGCTCCTACGTTCGTTAGAAATATCTTTACGAGGACCTTCGTAATACCTAACAATGTGGTATTTATATTTTTTTTTTGTCAAATGAATGGAGAGCGATATATTATCTGTATTCCATTCGGATGTGCAAATAATTGACCTTTATTCATTTACGGCCTGAAAAATTCATCAAGATTCGATATCTCGAAGCTTGGGTGAAATGCTAATTATTGGTTCATCTGGATGGATCGTCTCCGGGTGAAATTATCTATCAGAGGTGACAATGCAAGAGGTTATAATAGATAGAGGTTGTTTTCACTGCATCTGATAATGTTAAAAGTATTGTGTACGCAACTATTGGAAACCCCTCGATGCTGTCACATTCGCGCGTACATGTTGGTTTCATGTTCAATCATCTGAAAATATTACAGCTTTGATTAAAATCAAAAACGACTTAACGTCTCATCTTAAAGAGGTCGACATACTCGAAGACTTAATTCATATAGCACACGGTTAATCTACGAAATTTACAAAGAAACATGTGGTTACCATATAATGCGATATACAGGAGAGCATAAGCAATTATCAGCAGGGATTACGTTTACTTCTCTCTGCGACCGAGAGATGATTGCTAATGATCCTGTGTACGCCGAAGAATGGACAATGCAGCGGCAGTTTTATACTTCATCCTTTCCAAAGGGGCTGATCTCTCGGGAAATATAAGAACTTGCCAATTTATACAGAATCCTTCGTGTCCTTGATTAGCGTGAATTAATATGTGTAGAAATAAAACGTAGTTTGTATTATGTATTTATGTAATGCTCTTTTCATTGAAAAATTATGTTATAAAAAATGAAAACTTATTTTATCCCTCCATGTAAACTTTATTGGTTAAGATGTTGTGATGATGGCAGATGTGTGTTAAGTATGTTATGTTCGTAGTTAACTTTAACGAAGGGGTAAAACTTTGTTATGTCAGCGTATATTCATAGATCAAAAGATCTATAGATCATGGATGAGTTGAGGATGATAGGATGGTAGTATGAATTTATGATTTACTGTTTTAGGTATGTAAAAATATAAATTTTTACGTGTTATAAACATTAAAAAGAATAAAATTTTTAGTAAAACAAAAAAGTTATAAACGAAATCGAATAAATTAAAAGTTTTTTAAAAATAAAAAGTTTTAAAGAAATAAAATAAAAAATAAATAAAAGTTTTAAATAAAAGTTTTTTTTAAAAAAAACAAAAGTTTTAAAGAAATGAAATTAAAAATAAATAAACGTTGTTAAAACAAAAACGGTTTTAAAGAAATGAAATTAAAAATTTGAAATAATAAATAAATAAACAATCAGTGCAGTAATGATATTTATTTAAATTAATAATTACTACATAAGTTTCGCGACTGTTCGTTCTGTATGCGTTGTTAGTTACTTTACTGTTATTTAAATTGGACCTTTGTTATTGTTAGCAGTTTATTCAAACGTAAGGTATGTTAGGTTTGTGAGTGTACATTATATTCGTAGTTCAAAACGTTGATTCTATGTTGCTTATTATGAAACTTTGTTAGGTTTAGCATAGTATTCATTGAACTAGTATGATAATTACACAAGATTTGTGATACATTTTTGTTAAATGTTACTATGTTAATGTAAGAAATATCAGTGAGTATGTTAGAAAGTTAACATCTGATGGTAAGTTGAAACTTCGAATGTTAGTTACTTTACTGTGTTAAGTATGGAACTTTGTTAAATGTTAACTGTTTATTTATGTTTAAGATGTGTTAGGTTTTGAGTGTACTTATAAATTCGCAGTTTCAGTGGCTATGTTGCATTATTGATGTGAAAAACTGGTACTTACATATGATTCATTTGATCAGTATGAAATACAAGCAGATTGTATAAAATTTTGTTAAATGTTACTATGTTAATGTAAAAATACCAGTGATATTGTTAGAAAAAAGTGCAAGTAGGTTACTTTTCGGCGCTCAATGTTAGTTACTTTACTGGTAAATATGGAACTTTGTTAATGTTAGCTGTTTATTCATGTTTAAAGTGTTAGTTTGTGAGTGTAATTCTGGTATCTGAGTTCAGGTTATGCTATGTTGCTTTATATGGAAACTTTGTTACTAGCATATATTCATCGTATCAGCATAATAATCAAGACAAAGTTATGATAAAAATTTTGTTAAATACTATTGTTAAATGTAAAAATACCAGATGGTCAGGAGGGGGGAGGGGTAGTGGTTTGATTTACTGATTTACAGGTCTAGTGTATGTAAAAACACAAATTTCTTAAGTTATAAATATGAAAAGCGTAAAATTTTAGTAAAAACAAACTGTTTAAACCATATAAAACAAAAAATAAATGAAAATTTTGTATTATGTTATAC
>JABUQX010007447.1:0-24263 GCA_015478945.1 Trachelipus rathkii | reverse complement strand
TATACTTCGTTGGAAGCGCTTAATAGACCCCAGACTAGTCCTGTTCCTGTTGGTGACCAGAGTGACATCGAATTAACAATAAAGAAATTAAAATAAAATTAATTAAATATTATATAAAAAAAATTTTAAAAAAAAAAGTTAAATTTTTTGTTAAAAAAAAAACTTTTGAAAAAAAAATAAGCCAGTATAAGCCTAGGCTACGCACACAATTGCGTTCAACAATAACAATAAAAGGACTATAGTTTTTAGTGAAAAAAAAAAAAAAAGCTAAAAAAAAAAAAAAAAAAAAAAAAATCTACCAATTTAAAGTGAAACAAAATAAATAAAAGTTTTTTTAAGTTAAAACTAGGCTAGTACTAGTTTAGAGCCTAGCCTACTGAACTATCTGTCCTCTCTTAGGGCCTATATAAGTAAACTACAACTATTATTATGGCAACAGGCCTATTTTTATAAATAAATGGTTTTAATAATAATTTTTTTTAAACAATTTTACAAAATTAGCCTACTTGGGTAATTGTGTAGTTAAAGTGAGTCAAGTGCTTTTACTACAAAATAACTAATAAAACAGTGAAATAAAGTTTTTAAGTGTATGTACAATTAAGACAGTATAAAAAAAAAAAAAAAAATTTGTGAATTACAACGATGACTTCGACTAGAAGCAGGTCTGGTGCTCAAAATTTAAATAATCCACCGTCTGGAATTTCTATACATCATGTAGATGTTGAAATAAATGAAAATGATGGACATAATGAAAATCTAAATAGGAACGATGGTCACAACTCAAATAACTCATCGGTTGAGAGTGATCGTTCTCGCACCCCATCACCCGAACCACATCGAAGAACTAGGAAAGTACTCTCTGTGCAGGATATTCCTCGGTTTGAAACAAGGGATGTGGGAAAGTGGTTAGATAGAGTGGAATTTCTATTTAGCCTATATTTTGTTACTGATACCATCGAAAAAGTTCAACTTCTCGGTCCTCTCTTACCTTCGGCTATAACTTCAAGAATAAGCTATCCTATCAACGACCAAACATATGAAGAATTGGTTCGCTTTGTAACTGAAACTTATGCTCCATCGGATAAAGAGAAAGCTGAAAATTTATTTCGGCAGGAGCTTAAACCTGGTGAAAAGCCCACAGCATATCTTAACAGAATTAAAGCATCATTAGGAATCCGCAGTTATCAATGGCTTCTACATCAAAATGAAAATCTTATGAAACAGATGTTTCTTCGTGTTCTACCTGAGGATCTGGTACCGTTATTAACGGTATTGAAAGGGGATGCGGATATTCATAAATTGGCCGAAGCAGCTGATGTGTTCATGGAATCCCAACGTCATAAGTCAAAATCCTATCCAGATTATTCGGTCAATGCTGTGATTCCATTCATCTCCAACCTAGGAAAGAAGACCACATTTCACACAATGATTTGGCCCAAATAAACAATCGACTAAGTGAGATGTTCCAGAAGTTGGAGGCCCTCACATATCAAGTAAATCAATTAGATCTACGGATGTCTCGTAATGATAATGGTTGGGACAGAGGTCGCTCTCCTGGCTGGGACAGAGGTCGTTCTAACCGTCGTCGATCACCTTCAGGATTTAGGAAGGATGGACCCCTTTGCTACTACCATTTCACATTCCGTGAAATGGCTAGCAGGTGCCAAGGAGGCACTTGCAAAATGGCTCATTTGTTGGCACAAGCGCCATCACATAATAATGCTGGACCTACTTCCCTACCTTCGCAGGGAAACTAAGTATAAGGGTGGAGTTACGCCCATGTACAAAGAAAGTGCGTTTTAATCCAGTGGTAACTCGTAAAAAAGTACAAAAGTAGTTTTAATAATATAGAACGTATTAGGGAGGACACTACCTCCCAACCAAATTCGAAAAAATTACATATAGGGTAAAAAATGTTTGATACATTTTGCATGCTAATAAAAAATAATATCCAGTTCATGTTCATTCAAGATGAAAATGCTAAATAATGGGTAAAACAAATTCTGTTTATATGCGAGATGAGCTTTCAGTTGAGTGGAAAATGATCTTCGGTATAGGGGAAATTTGATTCCTACCGATATAGTTTAAGAAGATATGCATTATCAAGGGTAGCGAAAGTCAGTTATAGGGCTGGAATCTTTAGTTCCAAGCCAAAATACTGCGATTGCGGGTTGAAATATTGCAGATTTTGCATGGGCAGTGCTTTCCCAAAGTTTTAAATGTAAACGAATGTAAAAATTTTGCAATTAATTGTCTCCTTCGTATATATGACGCTAATTCTAAGCAATTATTTTTGTTAGATACAGGGAGTTCATTTTCTATTTTAAAGGCTTCTGCAGAACAAAGGAAAGATCCTATTGGCTTTCTTACAGCTGCTAATGGAAGTCAGATTAACATTTATGATTGTATAACTAAAAATTTAACTTCCTGCTAAAAAGGACTATGCCTGGCATAGTCAGTTTTGAGCGCTGTATTGTTTTGGTTTTGTGGTAGTGTCTTCTTTTTTACCTAAAATATAATTAACCTAGATTTTTTAGCTCAAATATTATAATTGATGACACAACTGGTCTATCATGTAAAGTCATTCAAGGGAATGATTCTGAAGCACTACCCATAACAAATGATTTTAATTATATAAATTTAACTCTTTCTCCTAAACTCCCTTCTGTGCCTTCTCTTTATACTTCTCTATTAGGTGAATATAAAATGTTGTTTGATGATTTATATAAAATTTTAGAAAATGTTAATGTGAGAGATAATAATTTTAATAATAGTATATCCCTGGGGGTAGCTATCAGGACAATGCCTCCTACAAGTGTAATAAAAATAGAAATGAAATAAGTATGAATAAAAGTGATATTAATAAAGAAAGTGATTTTAATAATACAAGTGAAATAGGCTTTACAAAATTTCCCCTTACCCCCGCTGAACAAAATTCCTTAAATGAATTAATTCCTTATAAATTTAAAGTTATGGGTTCCCCAATAAACATTAAAAGTCGCAGAATCTCTACTAGTTTATATGATAAGGCCAAAGAAGAGATAGGCAGGTTAGTAAATGCTGGGGTTAGTAAATGCAGGGGTACTTTCTCCCTCGCACTCACCTTGGGGATTTCCGATTTCGGTACTTTCTAAACCTAGTGGTGGAGTCCGAATAGTAGCCGATTTGAGATTACTGAACAAACGAGCTGTTCGAGACAATTTCAGTCTCCCTAACTTAAATGACTTTACGAACTTACTTCATGGGTGTAAAGTATTTTCTGTTTTAGACTTAAAAAAGGCATTTTATAACCTTAAAATCCACCCTGATTGTCGAAAGTTCTTAACTATAAATACTCCTTTTGGCAGTTTCTCATATAATAGTATTGTAGAAGGCTTCCATTCCAGTCCCACTAGTTTTACAAAATACATATTTTTAATTCTTTCTAAAATCCCTAACATTTTTATACATATGATGATATACTCATCGCCACTCCTACTCATGATGAACACATGAAGATTTTAGAAATGGTACTAGACCGGTTGAAATCTTTTAATTTGAGACTTAGTGCTGATAAGTGCCAAATTGGACAGTCTCGGGTTACATATTTAGGTTTTGATGTTTCCGAAGGCTCCATGCTCCCTAATGAGGATAAAACCACTGCTATTATGAATATCCCAAAACCCAAGACTATCAAAGATTTACGTTCTTTCATAGGCAGTCTAAACTATTTTCGCTCTTCTCTTCATTTCTCCTCTTCTTTCTTTTCTCAAAGGTGCACCATACTCTCAACGCAGAGTAAAATGGAATCCTGAGGCAGAAGAAGCTTTTAATATGGCCAAATTGGCCCTCAAAAATGCTATACCTTTGGGTTTTCCTTCTAATAATGCTCAAATATCTGTTTTCACTGATGCTAGTCAGACAGCCTTGGCAGGTGTAGTAGTTTCTACGGAACATGAAAAAACAGTTCCACTGGGATTTTACAGTCATCGATTGAATCCTACTGAAATTGGTTACAGTATATATAGCAAGGAAATCCTTGCCTTGGTTAAAACAATTAAGAAATTTACCCATATAGTAGAAGCAAGAAAGGTAGATGTGTTTTGTGACAATCTTTCAGTCACACAGTCACTTAAAAAAGAGACACTGAATGCTAATCACTTGCTAGCAAGGGAGCAGCGATACCTAACTTTCTTGTCAGAGTATGATTTGACTGTACATCATATTAAATCTGAAGAAAATATTCTTGCAGATTTCTTGAGTAGAAATCCAGCTCAGAGAACAACTGAATGGCCATCAAATTTGCCCACTCCTTCCACTTCTGCGGAAAAAGTAGAAATAGGTGCAGCAACAAGCTCTGCTCTTCAAATTGGAGATCAGATACCTGAAGCAGAAGTCATTCCAGAAGTATCCTGTGATGAAGTCTTGGTGTCACCAGATTTTCTACCCCAGCAGAATTCTTCAACAGAGGATGACGGTTATGCTCTTGCATCAATTTTCAATATTTCCGCCAATGATGTATTTAAGCTTTTTCAGTGTAAGATTAACTACAAAGAACTGCAAGCAGAACAAGAAACTGATGTACAACTTCAGAAATATTTAAATAACCAAGAAAATACGGGTCTTAAGCTTACAAAAAGACTCTATTATTATAGGAATGACTTGGTCTCACTAGTCGTTGATGAATCTATTCCACTTTCACCACGTGTCTTTGTTCCAGAATCCTTTATTCTTCCTGTTATTTCTTATTCTCACTCTTTAGGGCATTTTGGTGTTAAGAAAACTCTGGCATCCCTTAGAAAGCGCTTTGTATGGAAAAATATGCCAAAATATGTATAAAGCAATTTGTACAAAGTTGTGATGCATGTCAGAGATCTAAATCTTTTCGCAAAATAAGCCCTCCATATGAATCTTATAGGCCAGTATCGGCCAAATTTCAAGTAGTCCATATTGACATTCTTAAAATGCCTCAATGCAAAAGCTATAAGTACCTTTTAACATTGATTGATAGGTTCTCCCGTTATCTCTTTGCTTTCCCTTTAAAAAACATAGAAACCTCAACCATAGTGGAGGTAATTACTAGAGAATTTCTACCCATAGCTGGAGTGGTAGGAACTTACATTTCTGATAGAGGAACGCAGTTTACGTCGGACTTATTCAAGAGTGTGTGTGAGGAGTTAGGATCCCGGCATAACTTTACTTCCGCCTATACCCCACAAAGCAATGGCCTCATCGAAAACTCCCATAGAACATTGTTGAGATCTTTGCGAGCCATGCTGTCGGATGAGTTGGAAGATGTGAAGTATTATTGGCTAGATCTTCTCCCCATTGTGCTATTGTGTCTGCGTACTGCCCCATTGAATTCAGAAGGAATCACCCCTGCCATCTTAATGATGGGTCAAAATCCAACTCTCCCTGGAGCATTAATAGATCAGCTGGAGTCCTCCTTCCCCCTGTCCATGAAAACTTACGCTGAGAAACTAAAATTATTCTTAGGACTCCCTCTGTCTCCAGAATTTACTGCCAAGAACCCCAAAATATATGTGCCAAATAGTCTGCAAGATGCAAAATTTGTATTAGTAAAAAAACAGCAGTATGGAAGAAACAAACTAGAACCCATATATCATGGCCCCTATCCCATAGTAAAGTTATCTGGAAATAATGTGTACATAAATAAGAATAATCAAGTACAATGTGAAAATTTAATAAATGTAAAGCCATATTTTATGTTAAATAATGACTGTGATGAATTAGATGATTAAAAAAAAATTTCTATTGGTGCTAAAGTTTAAATATTCTAATGCCAGTATACTCTTGTGATAAGTGATATAAAGGTGAAACTTTCATGTAACATGTTGATTACTTTTTAGGTATAGTCATTTTGTTAGATTTAAGTTTCCTCTACTACTTGAATTTTCACTTAATCTTCTCTATTCCTCTAAAATTAAGTATTTTAGAAGTGGCTGGGTGTTCAGGTGTGAATCTCCAAGTAAACTTGGAAATTCACCCTCCAAAAGTCACCACATGCAACAAATTGGATTCATTAATAATTTGGTTATAAAATAATTTTGTATATTTGATGTGAATACTTCGTAATAATTACGAAAATATGGCGCAAAATGCCATAATTGTAAAGTTGTAACGGTTGGCAAATTGCCCCTAAAAAAGTGGCTCATGTCAATGTTTTTGTAGCTATTATTTCTAGCCCGCCAATTGAGAGAGATATAAACAAACAATCTTAGCGCACGACGCTTTATAAATTTTGTAAATAAATTAATTAACTAAATAAAAACTAAAACGAAGTTATCTTTCAATAATACAAGTGACATAAAATAAGAAGAAAATAATATAAAAATAAAGTTTAAGGGAAAGAAAATCTATACTTTTCGTTGGAAGGCTTAGACCCCAGACTAGTCCTTTCATATATATAAATATATATTATAATATATAATTATATATATATATATATATATATTATATATATATATATATATAATATATTATATTATATATATTATATATTATATATATATATATATTACAGTATATATATATTATATAGTAATATAATATAATATATATAATATATAATATATATTATATATATATATATATATATTATATATATATATATAATATATATATATATATATATACTCTTTGTATAGACTTTCCGATGTGGTAACAATTTATATTATTTTATTCATTATTATGTTATACTGAACAATTCATTTTTCGAAAATTTGGTGTGACACTTAATTTAAAAAGGTTACTTCAAAGCCTTAGACATTGAAAATTTGTTATAAAAAAAAATAATTTAAAAATTGTAACCCCCGTGATTCACGGGTTAAGCCCCCCTTTTTCAGTTTTTGGTTATTATTAATTACTATTTTACAAAACGTTATATTAGGTATATCGTAACTCTACAGCAAAAGTTTTTTTATTTTATTTGTATTACTGAATTAGGATTTTTGAAAGTTTTTTGCTTAAATGCTTCCTAGCATACTGAAAATAGTTCGAACTTCAAGAAGTTAATTTTTAATGATTTATTGCTAAAAAAAAAAATACTCAGTTTTTCATTCGTTATCAATCAAACCTTTAGCTGGCTCAAATCCGGTTTTAAAAAAAAAAAAAAAAAAAAAAAAAAAAAAAAAAAAAAAAAAAAAAAATGGCCTTAACAAACCGTAAAATTGTCTTTAATTCTGTAAGCGTTGGTGCATTATACGAATAATTTTATTCATATTTACAGCAGAATTAGAGACATTTTTTACGTTTGTTGTGAGGCGTTTTTTACGATTTGGCGCAAGTGACGAAAAAACGAACCGCAAACTTGAGGCATTTTTTAGCACGAATGCAAAAACGAAAACGGCTTAAATATGATCCGTTGCAAAAAAAAAAAAAAAAAAAAAAAACGATTTTTCGAGTGTGCCGACGTGTACAAAGATTGCCAACGTGTAAAAATTTGTGAACTATAAATTTTGGCATTCCATTGAAATTACACAATTTTGGGTTATCCTCTTATTGCGGAATTTAAAGCCGTTTCGTTTTATCAATTTATGGTCTACGTCGATTTAGACCAATTCTTACGCCATTTAAAGAACGGTTTTCGTGCCAAACGACCGAGGAATGCAATTCTTATTCTTATAAACTTGTTTACAAACATTAAAAAAATCATATTCAGTGTTTGGATTGATGTCTTCGGTGGAATAATCTCTCTCTCTCTCTCTCTCTTCTCTTTCTCTCTTCTCTCTCATCTCTCTCTCTCTCTCTTCTCTTCTCTTTCTCTCTATATTTATATATATATATAATATTATATATAATATATAATATAATATTATTATATTATATATATATATATAATATATTTTATATATATATTATATATACAAAAAAAACAAAAAAACAAATTGAAAAGTGTATCATTGTAACAGATCTTTTCATCAAAAAATTGGCAAAGCTGAAAAAGCCAAAACGGGCCTACTACGTAGTGAAAACATTATCATTGCAGTTTTTAATGAATATTCGAAGGATAATTTTAAAATTGTGAATATCACGCAAATATTTGATACAATCTCACTACTCTTAAAGTCATTAAATTGATTCCATTTTAAAAAAAAGAGAAAAATAAAAAAGAAGAGAAATTTAACGACATTAATCTGGCAACGTTTTCTTTGTTTACATTTTTGGTAAAGAATAGAATTTTTCGGTAAGACAACGAAATAGCAATCTTACGGAATTTGTCAAAATTTTACGTTTGTGAGATATTCCAAAAATTTCTTTTCTAATTTGACAAAACGAACGAATTTTTTGAGAACGTTCTTATTTTTTGTAAGAATTCGTAAGAAATATTTTGCCATTCGAAAACGGCTTAAATTTCGGAATTGATATTAGGCATTCTGCTAACTGCAATTCCGCAACATTTTTCCCAAATTATCGCAATCTCGCGAAATTCCGAATTGATTTTGGCACTTTCCGCAAGTGCGAACGCCCCAACCTATAGTATATATTATATTTATATATATATATATATATAATATATATTTTATCTTATATATATATATATATATATTATATATATATATATATATATATATATATATATATAATATATATTATTTTTATGTTTTCAGTTGTCACCACACTCACGGGCAGAGCCCTATTCAGGAAGGAGGTGTTTCACGAATCAGAAGTCAACAGCTACGTAAATTACGCAGATGAGCACAGACGCAGGCTTTGAAGTGGGGGAGAATTAAATTCAGCAGGAAAACACAGAAGATGGAAGAGAATTCCACAGAAACAGAGGTGCAGGGAAGAAGGAAAAAGCACCGCAGTGAACATAGCCTGATAGGTACCCAATATCACAACTCATGTTGCCAGGACACAGAACCCCGTGTACGAGGGCACGTAAAGGTGGTGGTACGCGAGGTGAGAAGTTCCGATCGAGCACCTGCCTCTACAGTACCTATAGAAAAGGTATAAAGCACCAACATCACGAAGCAAACAAAGATAGAGGGTCAATTGAAGTGGAAAGTACAGAACAGTTTTATAAGCCTCTTGGCTCGATCCTATCCAAAAGCCGAGTGAAACCAGAGAACCCCCAGATATGAAGCAGTTTACTCCATACAAGGGGCGATGAGGCCCTTGTATAGTGGATAACTGGGAAGAGGAAAAAAGTCTCGCGGTCTAACAGAACTCCCAGTTTTTTTGAGGCCGCCCTGACAACCGTTGTGATGTGAGGTTTCCAAGAACATTTTTTTGTTTATGTTAGAACCAAGGATGTTTATATTGTTCAAACAGAAGACAAGAAACCGTTCGAAAAGAGATAGGAACGTTTAGGAGGTGTCTCTTAGGAGAGGAAGATTTGAGACAGTTTGAGTTTTTAAAGAATTGAATTTTCACAAGGTTGAGACGACCCCACCCGGAAATTTCTATCCAGATCAGCGAGAGAAAGAATCGGAAAAGATTAAGACGAGAGGCAATTCTAGAAGTAATAAGAGGAGCAGAATTGAAATGAGTTGAAGAATGGAAGGTCGAGTCATCGGCAGATGAGTGGATAGAGTTATATGTGCAGGTGAATCATTAATGAAAAAAGTAGGAATTAATTTAGGAGATTAACACAGAATGTCTGAAGGAACCCCCACTATTGACAGAAATGGAAGAAGAAGTCTCGCCCATTCAACAACAGCCGATATTGAATGATTGAAAGAAAAACTAGACATAAGTAACAAAGAGAAGGAAGGAAACCCAAGGAAGGGGAGCTTGGAGAGCAGTGGACGCATGCATTACCCGGTCAAATGCTTTGGATTATGTCAAGCGCCACCACGCAAGTCTCCCAGTAGTTCCTATAAGAGCGGGAAACCATAAATCAGTAAATAGAAAAAGTATATCGCCAGTAGACTCCTCGAGCCGCCGAAAGCCTACTGGCGATCGGAAAGTGAATGAGATTCCAGATGATCTAAGAAAGAGAGTTGAAGGAAGGGTTTCAAAGATCTTAGGTAAAATACAAGTGAGAGCTATAAGCGATAGTTAGAAGATCAGAGCGGCTTCCTTTTTTCGGTACAGGTTGGACATGAGCGTGCTTTCAAACACTGAGGGAAAGTGTTAGTATTGAGCCATAGAGATATAGTTGAACGAGGGGATGGGCCAGCACGGAAGCACACTGCCTCAAAACTCGGGAGGAATGCCAGTCCGGCCACCTGCCTTCCTAAGTTCAAGATGATTCAGGAGCCCATGATCGAGCAAATGAATCAAGGCAAAGGCATAGGACACCTGAGAGGAGGAAGGAGGAGATATAGAGAAATGCCAGAATCGTCCAGGGTTGAGTTAGAAGAAAAAAAGGAGCCGAAGAGATTGGCCTATTTCAGTTGGAGAATTAGCAAACAGAACCATCAGAGCGAACAAGGGATATACCGTATATATATATATATTAATATATATATATTATATATATATTATTATTATATTATAATATATATATATATATTATATAATAATATATATATATTACGTATATATATGGATATCAGACTCCGAGATATCCGGCCGGCCGGATATCCGGTTAACCTCCAGCCGGATATCCGGTATCCGGCTATCCGGCAATTCACTATCCGGCCCATCCCTAGTTTTAATACAATAGTATTTTATGTGAACCTATACAATATGCTATTACTTTAATTACAAGAAAAAAAAAAAAACATCAGATATTTCACTGTTTCAAAAAATTTTTTTATGGAAAAAGTGAAAATTGAAATATTTTTTTTTTCTACTTATCCAATCAACATCAAATTTTCCTGGCATATATGTGGTGAGACTAAATTTTTTTTTTTAAATTCCCTCCCCCCCCCAAATTTTTTTTTTAAATATTGTTCCAAGGGCAATCCAAAACTACTGCATATACCCAAAAATTTTCTAAATAAAAATGTGTGTATTTCCCCCACTACATAAGCTCTGAAAATTTCATCCAGATCAATTACCAGAAAAAAAAATTAATACAATTTTTCATTTTAAACCGAAAAAAGTAGAGTAAGGGTTTGAAATTCGACCATTGCTGGGATCTGGGATCAAAAATCAAAATTCTAATCTGTACATTTGTAGGTAGATTGGACCCTGTATGTATTGTTTAAGTTTGAAGTCATTTAAAAAACAATTGTAGATTCTGATGATAAAGTGTGTATTTGTTAAATTCTATTAATTATTAATCTGTTTTTTCCCCCAAATTCCAATATTGAAATATGTAATTGGGTATTTTAGGTGTGCTTTGGGTTTATTAAAAGTTTATAGTTTTAATACAATAGTTACGTAATACTTTCTCACATTAGCTACATAACAACCTTAATTACTGTCAATTCAGAAATATTAATCAGAACATGTTTTAGTATTTTAATGTTGACCAAGGTCATTTTATAATAGTTAATGCTGGCCAAAACGAATAAATAAATGAAAATGTCAGAATAAATTGTAAAGAACTTAAGTTTAAAGAGTGGATTACTTGATGTAGAGTCTCATCATTTATTTGAAATGATGTAATTTTGAGTGTTAATTTAACACTAGTATAAATGCCGTTAGTGTAAAGAAGTAAAATTTTTAAAAAATTTATTCTCCATTATTTATTTTAATTCTACATTACTGTAATTACAATTTTCCAGATAACTTTTTCTTTATCTTAATTGTTTAAAATATATTTCCATTAAAATACGGTAAATATAAAAATGAATATCAAATCTGAAAATGAAATAAAAGTGGAAGAATTAGACTTGGAATATGACTCTTATCAACAAGATTCTCAGGTGATTATTAGGTTTTCAGTTGATATTTTTTATATATTTAATTGTTTTATTTATTGTTATTAAATTATTATTATTTATACTATGAAAACTATTTTTATTTTTTTTATAATAATATTTCAGTAATTTTCAAAATAAATCTATTATATATATATTATATATATATTATATATATATACGCATATATTATATATATATATAGATAATATCTTTATATAAAAAATATTTACAAGATATATTATATATATATATATATATATATATTATATATATATATATATATATATATATTTAGGGATGTGCCGAATATTCGCTTAAAGGTTTCGGTTTCGGCCAATATTCGGCTTTTTGCCGAACTATTCAGGCCGAATATTGAGCTTTTAAACAATAAATTACGTCAACATAAGGGAAAGTTATTTCAATTTAAATTGAAATTTAGAAACTTATTTTCCAAAAAATAAAAATATAGCCAAATTTTGTATCCAATATGGCGAAAATCTTTGTCTTTTGTTCAGATCCTATAAAGGGCCTTTGACATTTTTCAATATTCTAAAAATAGAATTCATTTAGTGATACGGGATAATGGACCAAACATGGTAGCTGGTATAAGGAGAGTGGCTTGCTATCAATTTCATGTTTTATTCACATGTTGCAACTATGCATTCACGATTCAATATTATGTCAGAAGTCTGTTAAAGGTATTTTATTTACTTGCAGAAGCATATCCTCTCATTTTCACCATTCAGCAACGGAAGCTGCAAAGCTTAAAACTTTTCAGATGCAGCTGAATGTTCAAACAGCATAAATTAATTCAAGACGTTTCTACAAGCTGGAACAGAACTTGATATGCTTAAAAGATTGCTTGAACAAAAAGTTCCCCTATCCATATAAGCTGCTGAATGCGAATCAGAAAATGTTGACTGATTTTCAGTGGCAAAATTATTCCATTTACTTGAGCCATTTGACAACATAACTAAAACAAGCCTTAAACGTGAAGTAACAGTCGCCAAGTGATCCCTTCCACTTTAGCAATAAATCTATTTTAAATAAGGCAATTAAGAGCAAAAGCTTCAGTGGAATATTACACTCGTTGAAGAGCTTAAGAAAATCAGTAGCAAAAGACTTTCTAAATTTCTATGTGATAAATCTTTGTGTGTAGCTACTTTCTTAGATCTTGCGATTCAAGCTAATTTTTCAACATGAATCAGATGAATCTGTAAAAAATATGGTCGTTGAGGCATGGAAAAGAAATGCATGAAAATTTAGCTCCGGACTCTTCTGCTGACGATGATTCACGTAGTGGGGAAAGTGAAGCTGAAGGTTCCATTTCACTTCTTTAATGGATTGTTTTAAAGAAATTGTGACATCAAAATCGTCATACAGAAGAGAAAGTGAGAGTGAAAAAAGAAAGTTCCCATTCTTCTGACGATTGATTATGTGTACATAAAAGTAAAATGCTACTACGGAATTACATCAAGAAAATAAACAAATATATAAGTTTGCCTAACTTTGACCAGTGAAGACAATGTTATTCCCTCAATTGGTGGAAAAACACTGAAAATAGTAGAATTTGAAAAAACTAGCAATAAAAATACTTTTCAGCTCCACCGTCATCAGTCGAAAGTAAAAGAATATTTAGAACAGGGGGAAATATTTATGAAGCCACAAGGAATAGGTTATTCCCCTGAAAATGGAGAACTGCGCTAATGTTCTGTCATTTTAACCTTCGAGAGACCTTATTCAAATGAAGTTTAGTTTTTAATATCTTTAACTACGAAACTTTTCAATTTCATTTAATTATTTTTTAATATGTGAATGGTTTTGCTATGGGTTAGAAATAGTTATTTACTTTTTGTTTATTACTTTGTATATAACACTGGTAACCATGAAATTTCTTGGACGGGTTTCGCAATTGATTATTGATGTGCTGATTCCAAAAATGTAATCGGATTTTGCATATTTCATCACATTTGTGAGATATGTGATGTAACACAGAATTTGTAAAAAAATTTTATGATTTTCACTTTTTCAATGAGGTCTATCACAATTATTAGGATATAAATGCTATATATATATCATATATAATATAACATAGAATGGATAAGCAACAGAGACCAAATTGCTGACGGATTAACCAAAGAGAAAAGTAATAATAAAATCTGGAGTTTATTAAAGATAATAGACTAGGGGGAGATTAGAGGGAGTAAGAAAATATAATTAGATTGATTTTTTTTCAGTCTTGTGTATGGAGTCCTTCTAACTACAAGAACGAAGTTGCTACAATTTTATTCGATGACAACGCTGCAAAAGATATATTCGGCGCATTTAAGAATTAATTCGTTTAGTTTTTATTTTATATTGTTTTTTGTTTTTTTTTTTCAGTGAATAAAGTTAAAAAATGAATTGATCTCAGATGTACTTTCTAGTAATACAAAACATGATAAACAGTAGATAAAAGATAAAAAATGTGTACAAATTTGATATTTGACGATAAAGGAATAACAAAGTTAAACAAAGTGGAAAAATACTTTTTAAAATTATTGACTTTATGTTTATATGACTTAAAAGAGATAGTTAAGATATTTTTTTTATAATTCTTTTTTATATCTGCAAAAGAAGAGCGGTATTAGGGCCCTTCACCGATCTTGTGATTTTGTAATTTATTTAAAAGGATTTTGTATAGACGTTAGTATTGATCACTTAAATTTTTGTTTATAATCGGCAAACGAAGGAAGTAATCCGTATTATATCAAAGTAAGTTTCATTTATTTGTCACAGTTATTTGTATTATTAGAGGGTATTGTCAATTTCAATTCATTTTTACACATCATTTCTATTGAAGAAAATCACACCCTAGTTACCGATCATGGGAGGAAATAAGAAAGATAAAGAGGAGAAAACCCGCGAAACAGTAGAAAGAGGAGAAAATTGCCCCAAATTCAAAGGAGAAAAAGAAGAATATGCCGAATGGAAAGGAAAAGTAGAAGATTGGGTGTGGAGTATGAAAGACATAGTTAGATTTCCAGGGATCAACATTCGGAATGCTTTGTCCGGAGAACCATGGCAATTGGTGAAAGACATAAAAAGAGAGGATATTGCAACAGGTGAAGGATGGAAGGAGATTATAAAAATTTTAGACAAAAAATACGGCATAGATGAAAAAAGAACAAAGATCAGAAACATGAATGATCTCTTCAGAATTATGAGAGGAAAAGAAGAAAGCATGGTAGATTATGTAAGTAGATTTGATGCAACCTTGAGGAAAAGTATTGCCTCTGGAATGAAGGAAATGGATGAGGAGCAAACCGGAGGTTTGTTATTTGTGAGGAGTAGATTAGACGAACAAGATGAAAAAATCGTGATGAGTAGTCTAGATGGTGAAATGAAATACAAGAGAGTGAGTGAAGTATTGATGGATATTATGGGAGATAGCGTTAAAGGAGTCCAAGAAAAAAATGAAAGAATTTGGCTAAGTGAAGGTGAAAAGAAAAAGGATATAAAATGCTTTAATTGTAACAAAGAAGGACATATGAAGTATAAATGCCCTGAAAAAAAGGAAAAATTAATGTGTAAAAGTTGTCGCGGAGAAGGCCATAGTGAATTGGTCTGTAGATTCAAAGACAGGTTTTGTGGAACCTGTGGAAAAAAGGGTCATCTAAGATATCATTGTACAAGGTTCGGTGGAAAAAATGTGGAAGATAATAAGGGAGAAATAGTTCTATTAGGAGAACTTCATATTGACAACTATGAAAGAAATGGAAAAGATGTTTGGGGTATCATAGATACAGGATGCCCTAATACTGTTGTTGGCGAGTTGTGACTAGGGTATATAATGAGTTCCATGAGCGAGGAAGAATTAGAAGAAATGTACCTAACGGAAAAGAAGATATGTAAGAACTATTTTTTTGGTAATGAAAAATTTGAGAGTAAAAGCAAAATGAATATCCCAATCTTCCTTGGGGATAGAAAGGTTTATATAGAAACCGAGATTCTAGAAGGTAATATTCCTCTGCTTATTGGTACGAAAGTACTAGAAAAACTCAAGTCAAAAATCAATTTTAAAGAAATGGTCTTAGAATGCAATGAACTTGTTGAAAGGAAAAAGATTCCTTTTGTGAAAGATGAGAAAGGTCATTTGAGGATAAAGTTGAGAACAAGACAAGAAGGAAAAAGTGTTTGGTTAAATATAAAGGAAGAGAGATGGTTAGAAGACGATCAGAAATGGGAGAAGAATTGTAGGAAACTTCATCTTCAATTTGGACATTGTAGTTTTGAGAAACTAAAAGAATTGATTAATCAGTATACAAAAAACAACCAAAATTTTGAGATAAATAAAAAGGAAAAATTTTAAATTTTGAAAAACCTTTGTGAAAATAATGAAATTTGTAAGAGATTTAAAAAAAACTCCTATTAAACCTGTAGTAGGTTTGCCTTTAGCTAAGAAGTTCAATGAACTCATAGCATTAGATATTGGTGAAATGGACGGCGATAAATTTCTTGTATTAATAGATTGGAATACGAGATTCTGTCAAGCGAAATGGATAAAAAGTAAAAGACCCGAGGAAATGATAGAAATTGTAATGGAAAGTTGGATAGGAATTTTCGGTCCACCAGAGAAAATAATTACTGATGGTGGAAGGGAATTCCAGAATAAGGAATTTACAGAATTTACAGATAGTTTTGGTATAGAACTTTTAAGCACTGCAGGCGAAAGTCCGTGGAGCAATGGCAAATGCGAGAGAATGGTAGGAATTCTGAAAGAAAGTCTAAGAAAAGTAAAAGAAGAAAAAACTGGAGGAAAGAAATGGGTCTCTATTGGATAGTAAATGCTAGGAATGGGATCATTTCAACTGGTGGGTTTTCACCCAGACAGAAAGTGTTCGGAATATATAATACAACGATGAAAGAAGAAGAGTACACTCCGGCTCAATTGGAAGAAAATTGGGAAGGAATCAAGTTGAATGAGATTATGAAAATTCAAGGAAAAATACAAGAAATAGTACAAAGTGTAGATTGTAAGAATAGGATAAAGAGAGCTTTAAAACACAATGTTAGACATCATAAACTTGAGGAGGCAGCTTTAGGAGACAAAGTTTTCTATAAGAAGAAGAATGAAAACAGATGGAGAGGACCAGCAAAAGTGGTGGGGAGAGAAGGAAAAACCGTGTGGGTGAGACATGGAGGTAACATGAAAGAAATTAACAAAGTGCATATAACAAGAATACAAAAGAGAAATCATGAGGAAGATGAAGTTGATGAGAGTGAGGAGAACTCATCTAGTGAAGAAGAGGAAAATAGTAGTGAAGATAGTGAGGAGGAGGAGGAAGAAGAGGAGGAGAATGACCAAGACAAAAGTTTAAATATATCCAAGCTAAAGATAGGAGGAGAATATATGGTTAAACAACCGGATGAAGAAAGGTGGAAAAGTATTAAAATCGTGAGTAGAGGAGGAAAAAAAGGAGGTAAATATAAATATTCTTATAATATTATAGGAGAAGACAATGAGGAAAAAGAATGGATAAACCTAAAAGATTATGATGTGAAAGAAAAAACTAGAGAAAACATAAAGCAAAATATAATCGAGAATGAGGAAGAAATAGCCATAATGGATGATGAAGAAATATATTTAGGAGAAATGGAAGACTGGAAAAATGGCGAAAGAGTAAAAAATGCCCAAAAAAATGAACTTTTAAGCTGGAAGGAAAATGAAGTTTATGAAGAGGTAGATTTGAATAAAAACATGAGACCTGTGAGAACAAGATGGATAATAAGTCAAAAAGAAAAAGAAGGGGGGATATATTGTAAAGCCCGTCTAGTTGCTAAGGGATTCATGGAAAAAATCGACAAAGACCGTGTGGCTTGTGAATCTCCTACTTTATCACCTGAAGGTTTAAAAGTTTTATTGACAATAATAAAGATGAATGATTGGAGAATAAATACTTTAGATGTTAAAACAGCATATCTTCAAGGGAAACACTTCAAAAGGGATGTCTATTTAGTACCACCAGATGAAGCAAAGACAGAAAAAAATTTGGAAACTCCGGAAGGCAGTATACGGTTTAAATGATGCTGCAAGAAGTTGGTATGACAGTATGAGTGAAATAATAAAAGAAACAGGAGGTGAGAAAAGTAAAGTAGAAAAAACAATTTTTTCCTGGAAGGAAAAAGGTAAATTGATAGGAATAATGGGAGTTCATGTTGATGACATGATTTATGGAGGTGAAGAGAGTTTCCATGAAAAAATAATTGGAAAGATTAATCAAAGATTAAAGGTTGGGAGTATAATGAGAGAAGATTTTCAATATGTAGGAATACACATAAGTGAAAAAATTAAGACATTATAATGGATCAGAACAAATATATACAAGAAAAATTAGAGAAAATCGACATAGAAAAAAGGAAGAATTTGGATGAAAATTTGAGTAAGGAAGAACAGACGTCTTATCGTTCTGTATTAGGAAAACTTAATTGGCTAGCACAGCATACTCGGCCTGAGTTGAGCTTCTCTGTAAGTAAACTAGGTAGAAATATGCAATGTGCGAATGGCCATAACATGAATGAAATAAATAAAATAGTAGAAAAAACAAAAAGGAGAAAAACGGAGTTTGTGATAGAGAAATTAAAAAAGGGAAAATTAGTTCTAGAAGTTTATCCTGACGCATCTTTTGGTAATATTTAATATTGATGAAGGTAAGACTCAAATTGGTTACTGTGTATTATTAAGAGACAGTAATGGAAGGAACACAATTGTGTGGAAGTCGAAATTAGCAAAGAGAGTTGTAGGATCCACTTTAGCTGGTGAAACTATGAGTATGGTAGAAGCAATAGAATGGGCTGAATATATAAAATTTTTATGGGAAGAATTAAATGTGATGACCGAGGAAGATTTTAAAGTGGAGATAATCGTTAAAACTGATTGCAAATCTCTTCGTGATAATATTCGGTCAGAGTCTGGAGTTAAAAATAGAATGTTAAGAATAGATATGTTGAATATCAAATCTAAATTGGAGGATGGTATAATTAAGAACATAGAATGGATAAGCAACAGAGACCAAATTGCTGACGGATTAACCAAAGAGAAAAGTAATAATAAAATCTAGAGTTTATTAAAGATAATAGACTAGGAGGAGATTAGAGGGAGTAAGAAAATATAATTAGATTGATTTTTTTTCAGTCTTGTGTATGGAGTCCTTCTAACTACAAGAACGAAGTTGCTACAATTTTATTCGAAGACAACGCTGCACAAGATATATTCGTTGCATTTAAGAATTAATTCGTTTAGTTTTTATTTAATTTGATTTTTTTTTTTTTTTTTTTTTTTTTTTTTTTTTTTTTTTTTTTTTTTTTTTTTTTTTTTTAGGGAATAGAGTTAAAAAATGAATTGATCTCAGATGTACTTTCTATGTGATACAAAACACGATAAACAGTAGATAAAAAGATATAAAATTGTGTACAAATTAGATATTTGAAGATAAAGAAGTAACTAAGTGGAAAAATACCATTTTTAAAATGTATTGTCCTTTTATGTTTATAATTGACTTAACAAGAGATAGTGAACGATATTTTTTTTTTATAATTCTTTTTTATATCTGCAAAAGAAGAGCGGTATTAGGGCCCTTCACCGATCTAGTGATTTTGTAATTTATTTAAAAGGATTTTGTATAGACGTTAGTATTGATCACTTAAATTTTTGTTTATAATCGGCAAACGAAGGAAGTAATCCGTATTATATCAAAGTAAGTTTCATTTATTTGTCACAGTTATTTGTATTATTAGAAGGTATTGTCAATTTCAATTCATTTTTACACATCATTTCTATTGAAGAAAATCACACCCTAGTTACCGATCATGGGAGGAAATAAGAAAGATAAAGAGGAGAAAACCCGCGAAACAGTAGAAAGAGGAGAAAATTGCCCCAAATTCAAAGGTATATATAATTATTACTATATATATATATATAATATATTATATTATATATATATAATATAATAATATATATATATATATATATATACTATTTATACTAGATATATATATATATATATATATATATATATATAATATATATATATATAGTAATATAATATATAATAGTATATATTATATATATATATTATATATATATATATTTTTTTTTACAGTTGTCAATATATATATATATATATATATATATATATATATATATATATATATATATATATATATATATATATATATATATATATAAGTATATACTATATATATATATATATATATATACTATATATAACAAAAATAAGAAAATATTTAAAACAATAAATTCGTCATAGTTAAATTTATAGAGTTACTTCGCCCACTCGACAACCATTTTGATTGCTCTGTAGGCATCTACTCAAAATAATGATATAAATTGGAGATATCATTAGCATACTATAAGGACAGTTATGGAATCTAAAACCTCAAATTACTGGTCCGCAAAATTTAGGAAAAAAAAACTATGTTAAAAGTAATAATTTATATATGTGAAAAATGATAAACGGCTAAAATAAATTTACGCGACCCTCAATTTTGACGACTGGTGATAATTTAGAGACTATTTATTAATCTTGTTTAAGAGGAAAAAAAAAGTTGGTAATTACTTTATACTTAGGGAAAGTATTGCTGGTAGTAGTATCCCCCCCTCTCTCTCCGCAATATATATATATATATATTATATATATATATATATATATATATATAATATAGTATATATATATATATATATATATATATACTATATAATATTATATATATATATATATATATATATATATATAATATATTATTATATAATTATATATTATATTCTTCTTTCTTTCTTCACCTTTTCCTCTTTGCCCAAGATTGGGGGTAAGGTGCTGTAACAAGCATCGGAAAAGAAAAGCAGTAGATGAACATGACAAAACGTCGAAAAAGAAAGCCCAGTCTTACCGCCCCCTCTGTACCACTTAATTAGTGAGAGCTTCGTCAACATGACAGAAAATCCACTCCTAGAGCATCATGGGCCGCGACGGTACCCTCACTATGGTAAAATCGTTGCAATGTAAGGGTCATCCCCTGGCCCAGGTGGGCCACAACCATGACCCATAGCAATAACCCCGCCATTTCTCTGCCTTCATGCACCGCTTTAAATTCTCGCCTCTACAAACTCACTTCTCTCCTTCAGAAACATTCGTTTTCACGACTCAAATCGCACTTTCCTTCTTCGGTCTCCCAGCCTGGTTCGGTTCCCAACACACTCTCACTATACATCCGCTTAATCCAACGCGTCTTTCATATCATCCCTTTCCACATGACCAAACCATTCCATCATACTTCAATTTATTGCTCTCATTTAGCCCATTTCTTCACAACACAACCACTCTCCTAAATACGTTCATCCCTCACTTTATTAATTCTTTTCACCCTAGCATGCCCTAAGATTGTCCATCTGAACGCATTTTGGAACTTTAGATCTATACTTCTTATTCCAGTACCATTAGTCTCAATTACCATTACAATAACAACAGGTAATCAACATACCCTCATGTAGACTTCTCTGCGCCACTCAAGATTTAGTCCCCTTTACATTACCAACGATTTAATTGCACAGCCACCTTCCTACCATTCATAACTTCCTACTACACTCTGCCATCATCCGTTCCCTTCTTCATTCAACCATATATCCTAAATATTATAACTCAGACACTTGCTCAGCTGCTCAATCATCTAACAGAACTTCACACTGAGGACTGTCCTCACATACAACCATTAACCTATCTCTTATCTACGTTTACTTTCAGAACACCCTCCTTTTACACACCCTGCCAAATCTCTCACCAATCCTCTCAAACTCTTCTTCAGACATGCGCCAAACAGAACCTAAATCATCCGCATATATTAGGTAAGGCACCCTCCACTCTCTACCATTCTCCATCATTCTAAACCATTTCCTGCCACCCCACCTCGAATTCTTTCATAAACCCCATCCATTATACACCATTGAACTAAACCAAGGAAGCAATAACACAATCACTGTCTCACTCCGTCATAATTAATCCTATAACCAATCACCATTTGACACCATTTATTTCTTACACACGCTTCACTATCGTCATACATACTTGATTCCATTCAGAAGCCTACCAACCAACACATATATCACTAATACCTGCCACAAAGCTTCCTATTAACTCTATCATCCGCCTGTTGTAAATCCATAAAAGCTAAATAACAATTTATTCTTTTCTCCCTCATTTTCTCAATCATTTGTTTCAATGTAAAGATTTGATCCAAAACATCCTTACCACTCCTAAACGCCACGCTGTTCTTCTTCCACCAATCAGTCCCCTAGTCACTCGAGCGCAGCTCTTCGACCAAAAATACCAGCTATACCTTCCCTACACACACTCAATAAACTTAATTCCCTCTATATTTCTTCTACATTCCTTTTTCCCTTACCGCTTATACAGGGTACTTTACCGCTCTCCTCCAATCCCTTGGAACTATACCCCTCTACCATAAAACGCTTTATTACACAACTTCCAAATCCAATCAATCACCATCTCGCTCCGCTCTTGATCATTTCCTAGTAAATTTTCATCTATCCCTGCAGATTTACCATTCTTCACTTTCTCACCTACCCATTACCTCCTCCTACTAATACCCTCATCCCCAAAATACCTAATTCCTTCTGCACCATCAAAACACACACATTCACTAACACCTCATCATTACGTTAATATTGTGCAGATTTTCGAAGTGTCTTTTCCACACTCCCCTCAACATCATTTCAATCAGTTACAAAAGCCACCATCCCTATTAATTATTCTAAGCAGATTCCCCTTTATTTCATTCTTAAACCTTTCGCGCTTCCTTTGCAGAAGAGCTTCCTATTTCCTTGTATGTCCTCATTCATCCTCCTTCCAAACTGTTCATTTCCCTCTTGTTTTCTCCTACGTATGCACCTTTTAGTATTTCTTTTTTCCTCCTTATATAATTCCAAGCATCTTTCTTTTGAAATTCATCATTTGCTTTAGTACATTCAACCGCTTCTTTTTTTACCTTTAACCGCTTTTCATCAGCTCTTCATTCCACCATTCGCTGTTAACATTCTTACTTCCTACTTTAGCACATCCACACATTCCTTTGCACAGATGGAAAAAAAAAAGTCGCTGTTCGAGCTGAGAGGGAGCGGCGCGGTTCGGGGGGCTACTAACAATTGCTTCCTTCATTTGCCCAGATTGTTCAGTATCAACTTGTCAGCATTCAACTCGATTTAACTAGAAGCGTCTCTTACATACTTACTCCTTATTCTCTTGCTACTTACACCTCTCACTCTTAATTTTACCTACTTCCTTTTCGTATCACCTTCCTCTCCCTCCAAGCCCCCACTAACTTATTTCTACATAGAACACAATAATGATCCGATAATCCCATTCCAAACCCCTCACTGACTTTAACAATCCACACATATTCAACATTCTCCTTTTCACCCACACTAAATCCAATCATACTTTCACTTCGATACCATCTCTACGTACACCAACTCTCTAGTATACTTCTGGATACTCTTGTGTTTAAAGAAAGTATTACTTACACAATACCTCTCTCTTCACAGAAATGAATCACCTTCCTATCCATTCTCATTTTCTCCCCCACCCCAAAACCACCTGTTATAACCATCCCTTTTTTGATCACCTATCCAACCCATTTAGGTCCCAACACTATCAATCTGAAGCTCCTACTTCACCCCATCCAGAACATCTTTCAAATTATCCCAAAAAATCGTACTCTATTCAACGTTTTCCCCCAGATGGACCATACGTCACAACCACACACACCTTGACCTTTCAAACTTAAATTTAACGCATTAGAAATTCTAGGACTCACGACACAACAAAGTCTAACCAAATAGCTTGTACACAGGTCCACTCATCAAAATTTGCCAACTCCTTCTCTCCCCTCTTATTCTCCTCCACACCAGCACGCACACATTTTACATCACACCAGCCACTTATTTACATTTTCCTTTTCATCTTTGTTTCAGTCCAGTCACAGCGAGCAATCAAATTTGCCCTTTTAAATACATCCAATCACCTCTCTCCTCTTCTCCTCAACATTTATTCCTCTGACATTCCATGTACCCATAAGATTCACAATTTCGCCGAAAGTTAGAAGGTCGTTTAAGGCGATCACGTATACCACCTCCGAGGCACTTGCAATCAGCATTCTAGCAAGAGATAGGTGTATGTGGGCAGACAACCCAACTACCACCGTCCCCCTTAGTCGACTTCTACGACAGGCAGGACATACGATGTGGGAAAATTCTTTCTCCCCCGCACACAAGGATATGAGTAGTAGGGATGTCTGTACAGTGTTATCTTAGAAGTGGGGTGTGTACTTTAATCATGTGTATATGATATGTTGGATAAATGGTGGTTAGTAATATGTTGCCTGGAGGAGGAGATGAGTGTGTGAAGAATATGAACGAAAAAGAGAAAG
>JABUQX010007446.1:0-27500 GCA_015478945.1 Trachelipus rathkii | reverse complement strand
AACTATGAGATTAAAAAACTTATTGGATTTTAATTTTTACTTCATATAATAATTGTGTTCAATCAGCATTAAAAAGCTGAAAAGTAGCCCCTAGAAAACAATAAATAACTTTCTTAATCTCATTAAACAGAACCTTATAACCAAAATATTTCCAAATTAGACTATAATCAGCCTAACTTTCAAAATAGCATTAACTAGGGAAATAACAGTACAAATAATTAGATTACCTTACCCTCAAATAATTATTTATCACTGTAATGAACCCGGCCATAAATAATTTAACTGCCCATGGCTTCACCAAAGATCTAGAGGAAATCCTAATTTCTCAAAAAACTAATAAAAAGATCCATTTCAGGCCAAATAGATAATCCAACCATAGAAATTAATATTAATAAAACCAAAATGGCTGCCTTTTTAGATTCATGTTCTAGCATTTCTGTTGTGAATTATCATTCTCTAACTAAAATACTTGGGATGGATCTGAGAAAAATAAACAAAACTAAGAGAATTAAAAAAACAAATTCAAAGCTAACAAGTGTCTCAGGAGAAATATTAAAAATAATAGGAAAAATCTCTTTAGTCTTAAAAATAGGAAAAGTGTCTTTAACCCATGAAGTATATATTATAAATGATTTGTAATTTCCAGGAGATATATTAATAGGAAGAGATATTATTAAAAGATTAGGTAAAGTTACCTTTGATCTAGAACAAGAAAGTATATATGTTAATAAAACCAAGTTACCCATTAAAAATTTAATTAATGATCATTCATTTTGTTTTAACATTGTAAAAAATGACATTCCTTATAATAAATTAACAACTGAACTTAAAGTTAGACTTCCCCCCAGATCATTCATTAAAACCTATGGTAAAGTCAATGAATATTGGAAAAATAGAAACGTAGTTATAGAGCCCAACTGTGCAATGGAAGGAATAAGAATAGGGAATACCTTAGCATATATTAATAATGAACTCCAAACTCCCTTTACAGTAGCTAATTTTCTTGACCATGAAGTAGTATTAAATAAAAGAGAATTAATAGGAGACATTTATCCAGTTGAAGAACACGAGATCAATATCCCAGATATAGTAAATAAAGAAAAAACTTTTGATTTAACCAATTTAAATTTAGATAACCTTGAAACCCACACAACAAATGAAGATAATAGATACTTAATAAAAATAAAGATGCTTTTGCCCAAACTACAGACGATATAGGTCTTTGTAAACTTTTAAAACATAAAATAGATACTGGAGACTCCAAACCAATTCATACACCCCAATATAGACTTCCGTACACCACAAAAGAAATAATGCAAGAGCATGTACATAAAATGCTTAAACTAGGATTAATAGAGAAATCAAATAGTCCTTGGTGCAGTCCAGTAATTCTAATTAAAAAATCAGATGGAACAAATAGATTTGTGTTTGACGCTCGCTCATTAAATAAAGTAACAAAGACAGAAGTTATGGCTATGCCAAAAATAGATAGATTTCTAACTTCATTTTAATGGATCAAATATTTTACCATCTTAGATAACTAAAAGTATTCAACAGATCGAAAATAGAACCATAAGGGAATATAAACAACTATTTTATTGGACCTGCATAATTAATAGTAATCAACATATAAGAAATGTGTTATGGTTTGGGAGTGTCACGATGTATTTGTCAGGCGTGTGTTATCTATCTTATTTAGAAATATTGGAAAATTTTTAATTATATATATATATAAATATAGATATAATATATATATATATATTATATATATACTTATATATATATATATATATATAATATATATATAATATATAATGATGATCTACTGTATAGTTCCACTTGTGAAATACATTGTAAACAATTAGAAGAAATATAAAAATATCAAAAATCAATTTAAAACTTTTATTAAAAAATTGTAAATTCGCCCAAACACTCTGTTAATATTTAGCAATTTATTCACTAAAGGAATACAAATTGTCTATAAAAATCAAGGAATAGAAGACTTTGAGACCCGAAAAATGTCAAGCCGTTAAAACGACTCATTAGGAAAGCATCTTATTTTTAGCGTTTTAAAAAGACTTTTTCAAAAAATATGTGCCCCCCCTAACTAACCTATACTTAAAAATATTTCTAAATTATGGACAGAAGTAAAGAGGAAGCTTTCAAAACTAAAATACCTACTTACACTTCCCCCGTATATCAACTACACCTAGACTTTAAAAACATTTAACATTCATAACAGATGCGTCCGAAGCGCTATTGGAGCAACTTACTCAAGAAATAGATGGTAATGAGATAGACCAATACTAGCTACTCAAGAAAACTTCAGCTCAAAGAAATAAAACTATAGTACTACGGAACGAGAAGCTCTACTTTAGTCAACTCTATTAAACATTTGATTACGACTGTGTATGGGCATAAATTTACTGCTGTAGTGACCATCAAGCTAAGGATATTTATTAAATTTAAACCTGTAACAACCTAGAATCGCCAGATGGCTCTTTTACTTTACTGAATTACTTTGAGATACAGTTAAAGCTATAAAAAACACGTTTATACCTGATGCCATAAGCAGAAGTACAAATATAAATAATAAATTTATCCAAAAATTATTTTCAAAAGCTAAATCCAGAAGATTGGAGAGAACAATTAAAAATCTAAATTGGAAAAGATAATCAATTATTTCGAGCAAAATAATATTAGAAGGAAATTCCAATAGATGTCGATCTTAGCAATTTACAATGATTAAACGGTGTTTAACATTTTTATCAAAACTGAAATAAATAATAACTTACTTAGAAACCCTAATAATTCCAGATACTTCAATAAAAAAGACACATATATATAGTCCTATTCTGAATTAAATTTCCATTCCGGATTTTTTAAAACATTTAAAAGAGCCGAAAGCTTATTTTATTGGCTTAATATGTCCCAAGATATTAAAAATTACGTTAAAGGTTGTTTAACCTGTCAGAAGCTTTCTCCGTATAAAAATATTAAAGCTCCCCTTCAAACAAAATTATGAATCTATGACTTCCCAAGGAAAATGGTTAGGTATTGATATCATGAGTAAGGTGTCGTTTACCTATATTCTTAATACGACTGTTGATGTTATTGTAATATGTATGATCATTTTTTCAGTTTATTCAAACGTTAAATTCCCATACTCATAATAATAACTGTATTTGCCAACTTTTCGCACTGTTTCATGCAGTACAACGGATTATATATTAATAAAATTTACAAGTTCTATTTTACCCTATCTACATTTCTTGAGATACTTTCTGAGTTATTTTTCATTCTAAAATTTATTTAAGAAAGTTTTAGGTGAATTCATATTAAAATGTGAGTAAAAGTTCACTATTCAACACTACTATCTTTCAATGCACTCAATCTAAATCCCTATATTGAAAGTAATAGATTAACAAGAAGTATTAAATTTAGTACTTTAGCTGCTGCTTAAAATTTAATTGTTGCTTTAAAATAACTGTAGGAAACTATATTCCATTTAGTAACTTCTAAGCTCTTAACACTTACTTTCAATTCTAGATAGATGAAAATTCCCTTCTTTGATTTTTGGGTAGAGATACAGCAACCTTACCATTTATCAGAATAAATAATATCTTTTTTGACCAAAAACTATTGATTTATAATATGGGAGAATTTATATAACAGTAGATATTATTTTATAAACTAAAATTGTGAAAAGATATCTTATTTTAGTCACAAAAAGGGACAAATTAAACAACAAAAATATTATAAATCGAAAAAATTTTTAAGTAATTAAATTTAGGGACTTAGTTCTTTTTAAAGATAATTATAGGAGTTAAATTATAATATAAGTAACCCTCAATATTTTGATTATTCAAAAGAGATCGAGAATATAAGTACATATAAAGTAATAAAAATAGGAGGTAATTCTCCAATACTAGAAACATAACCTTAAGTCAAGGAAGTTAAATAAAAATTATAGAGTGAAGAAATTAATTATATTTATTAAACAACAATGAGAACAGACCTAATCGGAATCAGATCGGGATTTCAGAATTATTATACGAGGAAAATAATAATTGTATAATGTAAGTGATTAATGGTGATAATAATGATGATATTATAATGATAGTGATGATAATAATGATGATTAATTGATAATGATTATGATGATAATTAATTGAATTTAAGGTCGTGATGGTTAATAATAGTGATAAAATGATTAAAAATGGTTAGATAGATATAATCATAATATAATCTTAGATCTAGATGTCAAGTATAATACATATTTCTAAGCTCAAGGACTGTATTATCAATACAAATGTATTAATGTATAATAATGAATAAGAATTTAGAATTTAATTATTTTGTAGTGATGATTATGTTGATAGTTTAAAACTGTGGCAGAAGAGAGTTCTAATGAACTACTACTTATTTTGGTGTTTGTTTTTGCGGATTATTACTATTGGATATCTATGTCAAATTATAATTCCATTTACCGGTAGTTCAAAATGTCTCAGATATTTCTAGGAAACGCCATTGTAAGGCGCTTGAAAAGAACTTAGAATGATGAGATTAGGACCTATATACTCATGCATTATCTTATCATTATACTATATATATTTTCTAGCTTAGTATTAGATATAAATATTTATGATTTTTACCTTTTTTGTTGCATTATTTAACTACTATTAATTATTATTACGCGAAGAGATATTAAAGATTTTATATAATATATATTTAGAATAAAAATAATGAGAAAATATTAAAATATAAATAACAATTTAACTGTAGATACGTTTGGAAGGTTGTTTCTTAATTGTTTAAAACAAGGAATATCTTGGCCAGTGAATGTTGAATATCGAAAGGGAAATAAGAATTTCAAGGTGATTAAAAAACCTCTCGAAGAACCCATATTCTCACAAGATTTAGAATACATATCTATCATAAACCAATATAAGGAAAATTCAAGTAGTTTCCAGATCAAAGAGATATTTGAGATGATGCATAAATTCTACCGAAACCATAAGTTTTAGTACATTTTACATTGGAGAACGACAATCAAAAAATAACTCCCATCTCAAAAGAAACAACAATAAAGAAAGTAGAATTAAATGTCAGAAAGATGAAGTGGTGGAGACTTTTTTTCTTTAAGAGAAACTTTAGATATAAGAAAGCCTTACCTTATCTCCAAATTCACAACCATCAAAGTGAATTATTGAAAAGTATTTAACACCAATAAGACTCATCACCCCTTTAAGGGTAATACATGTCAACTCTAATGATGTAACTTATGTGGTGGAACAATAAGGATAACAACAATGTGCATACAAATGAAAATAAATTTGTTTAGATATTTACTCCCCAAAAAGAAATGGCTCCAATTGGAGCTACCCAATGGTTATCTTTATTTTCCATCTAGTTTTCAGCTATTCATTTGCCAATGGACGACATCGAAGAAAAATTACATCAGATAACAAATAGCAAAATTCCCAAGCCTAATTTCTTCCATATCCATAATGATATGGAAAGTAAAAGAATGTAATTCGTTTTTTTATATACATTGAACAATAATTTATGTGAATTATATATATTTTATAGGTGCATAGAGCTCCCTTACTTCCTCTCTTATTCACAATTCTACTTCTCCACCTCCTGTCCTTTCTATTCCTTTCATCACTTATATTTATTACCTCTAATAGGAGATCAACTCCCTGTAGTTTTCTCTCAACAACTACCTACTACTTACTCTTCATATCACCTAACTAAAAATTCCATTAATTCTTCTATATTGAGTGGACTATTTCTATCCTAATTGTTCTAGACCATCTAAATTTTGAATTGGGATATCGTGGAGTGTGTGTATTGTATTTTAGCATATTCTTGCCTTTAGTGAACTCTAGTTAGGAGTGCAAATTAAAACTTTTACCTTTTAAATTAAACTTTCCATGTCTCACCCTTTCTCATATATTAATGTATGTATATATCTAAAGAAAGAGAAGGTAATGATATAACTTTTATATTTAAACGATTTCAGATATTCCAATATTAGGGACAGTAAAAAGCTTTATAAAGATTTTAGCCTATACATGTATAATCCGAAAGCTCTTAATGAACTGATATAACCTAGCAAAACAATGGAGACTTGTAAATATAAAAGAATTACCACCATAAATTCAAAGGAAGAAATGCTCTCTGTTACTTATAGAATTTTTATTTTCCTCTCGGGCAATTAATCAGAATTTACCTTTCATTTTTGGGGTAAAGAGCAAGCCAATTGTGGGGTATAACAGTGTGAAAGATTCGCTTGTACGGGAAGAGTGTGATGAATGTCGAATCCTCTTTTATGTTGTGTTAGTATAATAGTAACCATAAGCAATATTTATGTTTATCATGTCTTCGTGGAAACGCCGGCCGAACTTAGTCTTATTTTTATATGGATTAAAATATATCTAATGGACTTTATTTATTGTTGTTATAATAATATATTTTAAGATCTCTGTGTAGCTTATGAGCAACATGAATTGGAGAAAATAATTAGAAAAGAATATCGTCTTTTCTTTTAAAATCTTTTTTGGCACTATAACGCTCAATATTTAATTAACTCCAAAATTTTGAAACGACGATTTGCTATACTTCTACATAAAATAAAGCACGTATCAAATATTTTTATATATTTTACATTAAATTCATATAATGTTAATGATAATGGGCAAAATAATATATATAGACTCATTAAATAGATTATTTGAGTTACTATTAATAAATAATATTATATTAATATTATATATACTAAATATTATTATTTTAATTAACCTTTTAAAAACCTTTTTTATAAATTATTATAATTTATTAATAAAGACTATAAAGAGCTAGTTATTTTAAAAGTACTTTTTTAGGAAATTTTATATAATATTTTCTAATATTGTGACGATATATCGCGGATCGATATAAGACCAAAGATCGATTTTAATTAATACCTTTACTATAATAAATTATTAGGTATTTTGATAATTCTTTGCTCACTTTAATTGATTATAATTTATTAGATTAAAAATGTTATATCTATATACATATTATATAGTATTTAATTTATACCTGTTCTCTTAGTCGCCCATTAAAAGGTAAATATTATATTAATTTTAGATAATGATAATAAGTTACTATGAGACTATAATAACGTTTTCATTTCAGTTTCTTAAAATTAAATAATGTTTTTTTTCTATAAATTTAAAAAATTATAAAAAAATAGTAATAATTTTACCTATTTAATTTCAATCATATTTATTAAGTAAATAGTATTTAAATTCATAATAAAATAATTAATTTTATATGTAAATTTGTATTATTAATATATTATTATTATGTAATTGAACAATATATTTATTTATAGGAATCATTATCTTTTAGTTAAGTAATTACTTATTTGTATTACTCATTAATAAACTTTCTATATATTGTATATATATAAGTGAAATGATTAAAAAAACTACTTTGAATCTTTTTTTGAATAATATGGTATTTTTGCAAAAATTGAAAATTGACGATACTATATATAGTAATATATATAGGTAAATTTTCATATCCCCCTCATTAGCTCCTTCAAGAAGCAGACAAACCTGTAGCACCTTTAATCAACACGTAAACAGAAGCGGAATAGCGTCTCTAGTTGACCTATATTTTAACCCTGTCCCGCCCTTTTTTGAGCGCCATGTGTTGGCGGACTCTACTAATGGTCCGAACCTCGTTATAGATCAAGTGAACATAAATAATTACGGTCCCTGGGATGTGGGAATGTGTCTTAAAGGCCTATTATCCTCTCAAGGCGACCGGTGGCTGGAGAAGCTCAACCCTACTTCCAAACTCAGCGGTATGCTGTCCGTAACCAAATTGCCGACATTAGCACTGCGGGACGGACGTCCTATGACTAACTTCGTGGTAGTATTGACGTTACTTCTTACAACATCTCCCTTGCAACGTTTAAACGGACTACTGGTTCCCTTCAGGGTGAGTGGTGGTACTGACTAGAGCCCTTCCAGCCTTTTGGCACGTGGATTAAACGTGTTTTGCAATTCGACGTTGTGTTTTTACGAATCACCAGTGTCTTATTTGATGTAAACTTTTAGTTTGAATCTAAATTTGATAGTTACTGATAATTATATATTCATAACAATCATCATATTACTTTTAAGAGTTCACCCTAAGTATATATAATATAAGGTTTATATTTTTATTAATATAATAGATTATAGTATATAGAATTGTAATAGAATCAACTATAAACGCAGTATATATATTACCATATATCAGTAGTATATTATATATTTGTGGTTGGATAGTCATACCATTTATATAGGTTTATTAAGTAGCGTAGCTACTACTACTGGTATTCAAGGTCTCAATTCGTGTATATATAATTACCTTTCTCCATATACATCCATATATATATATAATTAATCTAAGTGCTTAAAATAAATATGTGTATAATAAGCGTTAATTTCTACCCTACATAATTATGTTATAATTTTTTCATAAGTATAAAATAATTTAAATATATATTCCTACTATATATTTTAGTAAAAGGTTTAGTAAAATACTATTTATTTCAGTTTTTAGGAATTTAAAACTAAAACAATTTATTATTATATTTGAACCTATTTAGTGTATTGTGAACACTTTTCACGCCTAATAATTTACCGAATTAGTTAACCATATTATAAGTTATATACTTTACTCAGCCTCAATTAAGCTAATCGTATTATCATTATAATTAGTATATTCCTGGTGTAAATCTAATTTTATCTCTCAAAATACACTTAGTCATATATATTCCATATAGTGAAATTTTTATGTTACTTAACCTACTCATATTTACTTAATCTAATTATTTATTAATGTTAAATAAATTATTATATATTTTAAGAATAAGACCTTATTTAAAATATAGTTATTTCTTTATATATATCCTGTTCACTACTGAAAACACTTCGTATTGTTCATTATATAATTTATTAATAAAAATATATATTTTATATATATATTAATATATATATATATATATATATATATATATATATATATATTAATATATTAATATTAATATATATATATATATATATATATATATATATAATTATTATATATTATTTTCTTATATGTAGGTAATAAATGAGTGGGGATACTCACTCCTTAGAAGTTTTGTGCTTAAGGATATATTACTGATACAGATTATTATTTTATATATCAATTACCAACTGTGAAAAGCGAAATTCTGAGTTTGTGGTTTGAGCCCTGGGAACGGAGTCTTATAATTTGATCATCGTATGGCAACATCAAGATATTCTCTAGTCGAGAGAGGCGATCCGAATTGGCGTAGACACACCCCACATTTACTTTCATGGGGAGTACGGCTTTATTATTAATTAAATATTATACTTTTTGAGTGTATAGTATATATTGGTAGGAGTAGGATTCACTATATGCTATATTTAGGTCTAGTGAGTTATTAGGTTGGTTACCCAGCAGCCATAATAGGACTTTTGAGTAAGAATGGCTGTAGTTAAGTTTCATGGCAATAACATTTTATGATTTGATGTCAATTCCTTTAGCACTTTCTCCAGTTTAGCAGCTTGGTTATATATATATATATATTATAAATTTAAGATAGTGAGTATAGTAGTAGTTATATATAGAAATTATAGTTAAAATAATACGGGTGTGTAATAAAGTTATATAATATTTATATCTAATGAATTAATATAATATAAAATAAGCTTATCATTTTCGTTTTCATATTTTATCTCTGATTATTTAATGTTTTTTATAAAAAATTAATATTAATAGTTAGTCATATCCTTTATTTTTATATTAACACTAAAATAATTACGGGTCGATAATAAATTATATTTCTCTTTGAATAATAATAGTTATCCTTCTATGAAAATTCACGAGAAAAAGAAAGGTTAAATATAATAATAATATTAATAACATTATAAAGAGCTCTAGATAATTAAGTACTTTTAATATAATATTATTACCTCACTACTATATTATACATATATATATATAATAATATATATATATAATATAATAATTATTTATATTATATTATATATATATATTGATATATAACAGTATATATATATATAATATAATATATAATATATATAATTATATAATTATATATATAAAAATATATATTATATTATTAATATTAAATTAATTATATTAATTTAATTATATAATATATAAAATATATAAATGATATCTATATTATATATATATATATAATATATAATATTAATATATTTAATATAATTATATATTATATTAATATTAATATATATATATATATATATTAATAATATATATATATTATAATATAATATATAATTAATTAAATATTTATAGGTATGATTATCATAGCGTATTAATGGAATTATGTTCCGTTTTATTAATATTGATAAATATTAATCTTTTTTAATAAAACTATTAATATATATGCTTTTTATATACATGTGAATATATAAGACGGTAAATATAACTAAATATTGACTTTGGTAGATAATATGTGGCTTAGGTCCCATATTTATTTTATCCAGTAGCTAGGTAATATATATATAAATGTAATAAATATTATATAAATATATATAATGATATAAGTGAATATAATATATAATAATATAATAAATAAAAAATATAATAAAAAAAAAGGTAATATATAATAATATCCATAATTATAAATATAACTATACATAAAATAGCCTACTCTCATAGCTGAGATAAAATATAATGATAGATAAATATTACATATTTTTGGGTAAATATTCTGCTTAATTTATAATAGTAAACATTACAATATATAGTAATATATAATATTATGTATGATATATATAAAGTATAAATTTTATATAATAATATATATAATAAATAATATTAATATAATATATAAATAATAAATAAAAAATATAATTGTTTATATATAATTAAATTATATGGATATAATATATTATTATATATTATTAGTGATATATATAATAATGAAAGGGGGGGGTATACCTATATAATAATTATAGAGACCTTTTATTTATTAGGATTATTTTACGTCTCTAGTGATAATTAATATATAATAATATAAATAGACTTTCTTAATATATATATAACTATATATAAATAATTTATTTATTTTTTTTTTTATATTTTTATTACTAAAAGATATATAAATAGTCATTTTAGATAATAGAGGTTATATTATATTTATTTAAATTAACTCATCGCACTCATCCAATTACTTAATATATTAAGTAATAATCAAAGAAGTAGTAATGTCTAGGTATATATATATATATATATAAAGCGTCTCTATATACGGTGCCTCATATTAATCCAGGTAAGATAATATATAAACTTACGGTAGCCTAAATACTATATATAGGTTATAGATTAATTTCCTATACCCCTCATTATTATCTAGTCGGGAGGATGAGTATGAGGGGGTATAGGTATATATATGAGGTTATTAGGTATAGGGTTATTATAGGCTAGTACTTATTACTACTAAAACCCCCGCTCTTTGGTATTTTGGGAGTCGCGGCTCTCCGCCCCTCCTCCCCTACGGGGTTTGGAAAACATCCCCCCCCTATTTTTCCCCGTCGGCCGGAAAAAGGACGTGTGCTTGTGCATCATATTATATATAATTATATATATTATATAAGTATAAAATTTGTAATAAATGTTTAGATTATATAACACTAAGTTTACTTATATTATTTATATTTTTAAACGATATAGATATATCCTTCGAGCTCATACTACTATAATAAATAGGACCTTATTCTTAAATTCATATATTTATTATTATTAACTATATTATATATATATATAATAATATTTATATATATAATTTATACTATATAATAATTTATAATAAATTTTTATATTTATTTATTATTATATTATAATTTATTTATTTTTATATATATCATTTTTTTTTAACATTTCTACTCTCTTATATTATTATTAGTGGTATAAATTTTATCCTATAGGTGAGTATTCCTATATAATATAATAATATATAAAAATTATGTATATATATATATATTCCTTTATTTCTATCTATTTATAGTTATTATATAATATATATTAAGCTATTTAGTTATAACTTTTTTTTATATTTGAGAAAATGAAATATATATTTTTTTATTTAAATTTTAATTTTTTATTATTTCATAATATCTTTTTTATAAAATAACAGTTTTATTTGAAATATTTCATATAACAACACTCACTAGCTCCCAACTATTTAATATATAATAATATATAAATGAGTAGGGTATAGATATAAAGCCAAAAAGGGTTAATAAACGTTGTTCACCGGAGCACTTTGCCGATTCATTCTTGACCCTCTCACTCTTTTACGGCGCGCCAAATGCTAGTGGTGCTCTTATACTCTCTTTTTCTCAAACGTGGTTTATACCCGCAGCTGCAGGTTCCTTCGGGGATCTTATTAGCCTCGCTCGCGATTTACCACCAACTTTTTGATAGCCCTTGTAGCCAACTATGGGGTACTAGATATTCCCCACATTGAGTTTTGTGTTGGAATTCATATGGTAACTCACTTGGCTGAGTTCGCATCCGGGTTGCTCCTTTATTTTCCTCGCCACCTCTGATTTTCTGTGTTGGAATTACTACTTTATCGATCTTCTGATGTTCCTGCTAAGATTTTAATCTGTCGCCCGCCACTTTAACACCTGCGTCTGTGTGACTCATCTATCGTAATTATAACGTTAGCTGTATTGATATTCTGAGGCGCTTAGTATATGCTACAACATACCTTTCCATTTGAATAATAGTATAGTTGATTCTGAACTGTGATGTAGGTGTTTGAAGGTTGACAACTGTTAATAAAATATTTATATATAATATTAATATTAATAATATATATTAATATATAATATATATATATTATATATTATATATATATATAATGAATATATATATATATTAATGATATATATATATTATAATATATATATATCATAAATAATAATATTATAATTAATTAATTATATATATATAATAATATATATATATATATATATATAATATATATTATTATAATATTATATAATATTAAATATATATTTATAATTAATATTATATTAATAAAATATAAATTATATATATATATATATAATATATATATTATAATAATATATATATATATAATATATATAAATATATATATATAAATATTAATATAATATATATATATTAATTATTTATATTAAATATATATATATATATATTATAATATATATATAATTTATAATATATTATATTTATTATTAATATAATATATATATATATATATATATTATATATAATATATATATATTATATATATATAATTAATATACATATATATAATTTATATTAATAATATTATATATTAAATTAATAATAATATTAATTTATATATATATTAATAAGCCTCCTATATATATATATATAATATTAAATATATATTATATATAATTATATATTATATATATATATATAAGTATATATATATATATATATATAATAATACTATTATGCTTGAATAAAGTAAATTTATACTCCCTATAATACATATAGCTATAACTTAATAATTATAGGTCACTTTGAACATTTATAACTCTAATTTATTTAGTACTATAATATACGTATATAAATATACTAATATATATATATATGGTCTATATTATTATAGCTATTACACTATCTCATATAATAATATATATATATATATTATTACAATATAAAGGTAGATTATATATGAGTGTAGGGTTAAATTATATATAGAGGTGTAGTATATATAATATAGAGAGTGAGAGTAGAGGGATAAATATGAAGAACAGAAGCATGATAATAATTATTTACTCGAGGTGATTTATATATATATATACTATATATATATATATATATATATATATATATATATATATATATATATATATATATAATATATATATATTATCTACTACTTATATCTACAAAAGGGTCAATTATATAATATATAGTGAGTATATGGGATGGGTATATAGGATAATAATAATAGGTGATAATATATATATATTATATATATATATATAGAGAATAATATATATATATAGATATTAGTAAGTATAAATATAGATATAAAATGATAGGTGAAGTAGGGTATATCTCAAGATTGGGAAGTAAGAATATAATTCGATAAATAATATTATCATAATGATCATATAGAAACTATAACTATTATATATAGTATAGATATAGTAGAATAAAATATATTATATTATTATACTCTTCTCTACTTTACTTTAATAATTAAAAATTATACATAGTTTATATTCTTTAAACACCATAGTATTCATAAGTATAATATACAAAATATAATATATAATAATAATATAATATATATATATATATATAATATATAATAATATAATAATACAAATAGTAATTAAAATATATTAGCTATAAATATATAATACAAATGTATATATTATAATTATATACTTTATAACCTATTACTAATAATAATATACTATATATTTAAATATATTATATATATACCTTACCTAATTAGTTCCTATATATTTTTCATATGTTATATATATATACTGAGTATTAATTATATAATATGCATGTCCCTATCATGACTAATATATATATATATAATTAAATTATATATTTAATATATATTATAATACCCACACCGATCACCCTCAATATATTCACATAAACCCTTATATAATAAACATAATATATATATTATATAGGTATATATATTATACATATATAATTAATAATTATATAATAATTATTATATTAATTAATATATATATTAATATATATATTATATATATTAATATAATATATTATAATATATATATAAATATATATATTAAATTATATATTATATATAATTATAATATATTAATATATATATATATATATTTATATATTTATATAATATTATAATAATAATAATAATATATTATATTATATATATATATATATTTATATTAATATAATATATTAATATATATTATATATATATTATATAATAATATTAATTTATTAATATTAATTATATGTTATAATATATATTATATATATATATATATATTAATAATTATATATAATTATAATAATATATATTTTAATAAATACTGTTAATTATTGAATCATATACTAATAACCCTATAATCTGATAATAGGCACCTCCCCCTATATATTCTCTCACTGAGGGCATACGTATATATAGTGATCATATACTATTAATATATATATATAATAAAATATATAAATAGTAAATTATATTATTTATATTTCCTTTTGATATATATTTAATAAATATATAGATAGGTACCTATAGGCCTCAAATAATATTATATGAGCTTCTCACTTACTAAGTATTATACTTCTATTAACGAGTGACCAATTTTACAACAGTTATTAATAAGTTACCTATAAACAATTATAAGATATAGATAAATTAATACTATATTTTAGTGAGTATAATCAATAGATTTATATATTATATATATATTATATATATATTATATATATATATATATATATATATAATATATATATATTAATATTAATTATATATTATATAATATATAATATATCATTATATTAATACATATATTAAATTATATAATTAATATATTAATATATATATATAATTATTATTAATATATATATTATAATATTATATATATATATATATATTATAATATAATATAAATATATAATATTTAATATATATATATATATTTATTCTATATAATATAAATATAATATATTAATATTAATATAATATATATATATTTATTTATATATAATATATTAAATATTAATATTAATATTTAATATATAATAATATATATATATATAATTATATATATAATATATAATTATATAAAAATAGAGATGTACTAAAAGATTACTAATATATATTATAATATATTAATATATTATATATGTATATATATAAACCTATAATATTTTAATTATTCAGAGGTGTCTACGAAATAGTTGGGGGACAATTGCCTATCCAAGATGTTTAATCTTTGTATCATATAACTAGCGTTTTGTCTTAAATAAAGTTATCCCTAAAGCCCATCATTAGATACGTTAAATGATGATTAGGAAGGTGAAGATGTATGATGTGGATATTGGTGTTTATGTTCCGTTGATGTGTGGTTATTATTAATTATAATATAAACTATATCTTTTATTATTTTCATAAATTTTTTTTTATTTATAAAGTTATAATTATTTTTTTATTAAAATTTTAGTTTTATTATATTTATATATATATTATATATTATAATTATAATATTTATATATATATATTATTATATAATATATATATATATTATATTTATAATATAATATATAATATATATATATATAATATATTAATATATTAATATAAATAATTATTATATATATATTATATATATATATATTATAGATATATAATTATATATATTTATTATATATTATATAATATATATATATATATATATATATATATTTAATTATAATTATATATATATATATTATATATTAATATATTAATATAACTTATATATATATTATATATTAATATATAATATATAATATATTTAATATATTATTAATATTTATATATATTATTTATATATTATATATATATATATATAATATATATATATATAATATATATATATATATATAATTTAAAGAAAGCTTTAAAATCTCGAAACTTTACTTTAATAATCTATATGAAAAGATATTTGTAATCATTTATTACTATATTAAATTATTTATAATATATATATATATATTAATTATAATTATAATAATATTTAGCATTTCTCATTTTTATTGCAGTCTTATATAATATTATATTATATAGAATATAATAATATATTAGGTGTGAGATATATATATATATATATTTAAAAGTATTACAAAACTGAATTTGGTATAGCCCGAATTAGAAATATTATGTTATAATAAAACAATAATGTTATTTATGATAGTACTTTATATTATTTTATCAATGAATAAGTATTACTGTTATAATATATATAATATAATAATAAGGTAATAAGGTAGTAGTATTTATAATAATAATACTAGCTCCTAGATGCAATTAGAAAAAGGCTACTTTTTATTACTAAAATAGATATTATATAATATATATAGTATAGTATGTAATATATATTATATAAAAATGATATTTTGTACATTGTGAAGTAGTGAGGACTCACTTTATTCTGTATAAAATATTATAATTTATATAATTATATATATATATAATAATATATAATTAATATATTTATATAAAAATAATATAATATATATATATATATCTAATAATATATTATATAATAAAATAATAATATTATTTATATTATTGAGTATGTATAAAAAAGAAACACATAGTTAATAACAGATAGGTAATATAAAATCAAATACATATTATATATAAGTTGACCAAATGTAAAAGGAGTTATAACACTTCATTTAGGCACGTGTGTCACGTTCAACTGACCCTCTATTCTTATAGCTGAGCGCTTTGATGATGGGAGCGCTATTATACTCTTTTCTAAAAGGTCTTCCACGCTCAAACAAAAAGCACGACAGTCCCCCAAAGGATCACTCCTGCGCTTTCGTTAGGACTGGACTTAATGTACGTGCGCACTGTAAGCACGCCACCTCTGTTATCATAAGGCCCTACCGTTGAGCGAGAGCAGGGGCGTGTATATCCACCCATATGATGTTTTGTGTTGATATTGGTAACTACTTGAGGGACTTAGTATTCTCTGCTTGGTGCTGTCGCTATTCTGTGTCTTGCCAGCGGCTCTGCTTCTTGTGGCAGCATTTCTCTTACGATCTTCAATGGTGTACGACATTGTTGAAAATATTTTACATATGTTTCCTTGCTAAATTTTAACTCCCCCACTATTAACTACTCTTGCGTATCTGTCTTCATCTACGTATATTTTTACAACCATAATACAATCTTCAGTTTAGAGCTGTTATATAATGACTTGAGGCGGTGCAACATCCCTTCCTTGAAATAGAGGTTACATGACTGTGCAATGTTTGTATTAGGTGACAAACTAGTAAAAATATAATGATATCATTTTATAATATCATGTATATATAAAACCTAACTAAATATATATATAATAATATATATATATATAATATATTATATAACATATTATATAATATTTAAGTGAGTTAAATAATAATGAGATATATATATTTTAGAATATTGATATGTAGTGTAAGTATTGTTCATAAATATGTATGAAGAACTTTCTCTTCTCAGTATAGGTGTGAGATGAGAAATATAATAGCTCTGAATTTTCATACATGTAAGTTTATATTTTTATATAATAATACCTATTTACATAAAGGAGATATTTTATTATTTTTCTTTAATTATAAACATATACTATTGTTATATATATATACGTTATATATTTATATCTATATAATATTTGCTCATCTCTTAATACTCACTGGATAAATAAAATATAATATTAATAATATAATATATTTAATATATCAATAATATATATTATTATATATTAGTATATTAATATTTTATTAAATAACTAAGAATTTAATTATATAATAATGAATTTCTATTTATGCAGTAATATCAGAAACATTATTAACGATTCTGTAATAGTAATAGATATAATAAAGTATATATATAATATATACTCTATATATATTATATATGATTAATAGACTATGATATTATGGCATTAAACAATGTACAATATACTATATATATTATATTATAATACAATACCTCATAATGTTAGTATATATATTATAGATATATATATATATATATATATGTTTATATAGACTCAGTAGTAATAAGGGAGGTAGTGATGAGATGGGCTAATAATAGATAAATATAGATATAATATTAATACTAAGATATACTATATAATTAGATAATCGTACTGACTATTATATATATGGTTAGATATATTAGGATTAATATTTCTTATAGGTACATATAAACCTCAAAATAACTATAGTGCTATTATATAATATATTATAGATATATAATATGTGGGATATATATATATTATATGTATATATATATTATATATATATATATAAATTATATTAATATATATTAATAATATAATATATATTTATATAATATTATATATATTATATATTAATATTATATATAATATATATATTAATATATATATATGATATATATATAATAATATATAATATTATATATATATACACATATATTAATATATATATATATATTACTTTAATTATATATATATATATATTAATTATACATAATATTATAATTATATATATATATATATATATTATATATAATTAATATTAATATATAATATTTATATATATATTATATATATATTAATATATATGTATTATATACTATATATTATATTAATACATTATTATTAAATATTAATATATATATCATATATATATATATAATATTAATTTAATATTAATTATTAATTAATATATGATTATAATAATATTAATTATATATATTATTAATATATATATATATAATTAATATTAATATATATATAATATATATATATAATATTAAATTATAATATATATATATATTATATAAATCTTATATATTACATATATATATTATATATTAATATATATATATATATATTAATATATTAATATATATTATATATATATTAATTATATATATATTATTTAATAATATAATATTAATTAATTAAATATATATTATATAATATATTTAAAATATATATTAATATAATATATATATAATAATTATTTATTGAGAGTAGCATAATTATTGGAATATATATGAGCAAACCTTGTTTCTCAATATTGTATATTATATATCACTAATAGCCGCCCTAAATTATATATATATATATAATATATATATTAGTTTCATGATTATTATATATTTATTACTTACTATAAATAATATAATATATTATATTATTATATTAAATTGTATATTATACTATTATTGATATTAATACTAAAAGGTTATATAATACTATATATTATACATTAATTTATATTATCTATATATCTATATACTAATAAAATTAAATTACATATATATATATATATTATATAGGGTATTATAATATAAATATTATCTAATATTATACTTTATATTACTATTAATTATAATTAATATCTATACATGTTATAATATATATTTTATAATATAATTTATCCCATCCTTTTATTATTATATAACTTATATTATTATATATATAATAAAATATAATCATAAATATCTGTAAACTCAATAACCATCAATATTAAATATATAAAATACTTATATATCACTAAAGGGGTATAGCTCACTTATATACGGTACTGTGAGTATTCTATATACTATATTATAAATATATAACATATTATTCTGTTTTTTTATTTTATTATATATATATTTATCCGTAATATATTATCATATACTCTATTTTATCATAACTGGTAGTATATAAGTGTAGTAATAATCCACAATATATACATATCATTTTCTTCTCTTTCTAACGCTAATTTAGTATTTTATACCTAGTAATATATAATATATATAGTATATATATATATATTATAATAATGATATTATATATATATATAAGTATATATTATATATATATTAAATATATAATATATATTATATTATATATAATATATATATATAATATATATATATGAGGAACGGTGCTTTTGTTCCATTTGAGAACGAGGTTTTCGTGCCGATTTGAATGAGTCAATCTTTAATTGTAGAAATTAATTTATCAGATGACTTTGCTTCAGTTTTTAAATGTTGTCTACAAATGAGTTAATAACCAATACTTCCTCTAATTTATCCTGAGTTAACCTTAAGAAGATTCTCTCTCAAGGTGGGAATTTTAACCAGAGATTGAGGTTCAATATTTTTATTGGCGGGTGTTTGGGCAACCGCTCTCCTTTCTCACTTAAATAGCACATTGCAGGTTGAAGTGGCTCACAAACCACGTTTAACCAATCACTCCAGTATTGCTTTTGTCTTATACTTCTTGTTTTAACACTGTGGGATCATAAAGGCTTTCGTAAAGACTAGCTCCTGATTACGGGTAGTTTATTTCATTCTCTGTTTTATGTATAGTGTTATGGTTATGTTGTCAAAAAATTAGATAATTCATCAACTTAATTCTTATAGCCATCTCACTACTACTATAACTATACTAATATTATTGATACTATATAGGTATATAATAGTAGTAATAGGTTATATTATATCCCGCTTATACTCTAACATATTTCATTCTTACTATTTATTATCTATATGAGTAAGTTATGATATGGAGTCATTATATTATATATCATTGCCCGGGTCATATATATTTATATATTATATATATCTCTTAATATCATTAATATATCTCTACTAGGACCGGTTTGATCTCTAAATACTATTATAATATATAACTCTATCTGAAAACAATTATTTCTAAAATACCTATTACTATATCTTTTTACACTATTCTCTAATATAAATATGTACTTTCTATATATACTCAACTATATCTCGAATATAATATTGCTATATATACATACATACATATATTATATATTAGTGCTCATCTCTGAGATTATATGATTACTATTAATTATTATATAATATTATTTAATAATCGTTAGGCTACTATTATAATTTAATTATAAAATATGAGTGAGTATATATACGTATATGCTCTTTACTATGAAAACTCTCATTATATCTATATAAGTATATTATATCTTCTAATATTCTCCACCTATAACGCTATACTAATATATATATTGATTATTGTTATTAAGAGATGGAGTGATCTGTGTTCGATTAGCGGTCTCACGTGACATACAGTTTTCACGAGAAGCACCATATATTATATACTAACGAAAATAAAATCATATATATTCTAAGATCTCAAAACACTAAATTTTATAAATCACCTATAATCAAACTTTTTTAATACAATTAATAATTAACGGTAAATTTCACACAATTAATAACAAGACTCAAAAAGCCACTAGTGCTTACGATCTTCTCCATGAAATAAAGAAATTCACGGGCAGATGATCTTCTTAATATTTTTACTGCATCTTGGACCATCTTTAGCCCCCATCCTGAAACATGACATCAAATTCGGGATTATCAGCCGATTTTGACCTATAAACACCAAATTGTTATCTTTTTGGGACTCTTAAATATTCACGTTCTCTTTACACTCTGGTGTATTTCTCTGTGTATCGTAGTCATTTTTCTAATAGATCTTCAATTTTTTCCAAACCCTCGATGTGATTTTTGGACATTATATTATAATGGTCAATTTCCAGATTTGTTTTTCAAATGAAAACGTGTGGAAAGTTCATCAAAGTTAGGGTCCAACTTACCTACAATAATGCATCTAGATATTTATATTTCGATATTTTTTGTTTTAAGCTCTCTGCTGACTCAGCTGTTGATGAACATTGACCCCATGAATGATTTTTGAAATGAAAAAATTGCGATTATATTTTTAGTGCGTATATGCTCGACGAAGTTGATTGAAATTTCAGTTGGCATATCTAGTCTTTTGCGAAGAGGCACATTTATTATCACTTAGTAATACTTTTCTGTCTCTATATGCATTAGTTTTGATTACTTATGAACAAATTTCAAAATATACAGAAAGGAATTTGGGAAATTTTTTAACAAATTATATCTTGAGTACACACAAAAATTATCTAAGTAAAAAAGGTCTATTTCTCGCCCAACTATACAAGCCTGAAAGAGTTTGTATGTCTTGATCGTGGATAATAAGTAGAAAAAACAATAATAATTTTCTCAAATGTATTTTTCATCGTGTATTTCAAAATTTATCTTGAGTATCGCTCTCCAAAGAGTTGCTGATAATATTAAGATATTCTTTGTTTTCTTTACTTATATAAAATGATAACCACTTTGATCTCTATATTTCATATGGCTTTGTTATAGGTTGGGAGTTGAGATAGAACCTTTGCTTACTTAGATATTTCTTTTTGTATAAAATCAGAAAGAGGGAAAATTTTTAACTTGAAATATCGCTTAGTTTGTAGTTCCTAAAGATACTTTTTCTGGTTGTTAGTGTGAGTTTTTTGGGATTATACAAAGAAAATTATCTAAGTACAAAACACCAATGTTTTGTTCGGGTCTGCCACGAAAGACTACAATATTTTAATGCCCTTGAAAATTTCTAACCACTTTACGCATACCAATACAGATAAAAATGTACGATTTTTTCATTTCAAAATCCAAAATATATCAAAATCAGTGTAGGTGAGTTTTGTGATAATTGGAGAACATCCTGTAGAACACAAAATTCATAAAAAAATCGATAATAAATTCAAGTGCTAATTTTGATATGGTAATGGGACCATCTTTTGACATATTTCAAGTTTTCGTGCAAATTTCGAAAAAAAAATTTCTGGTATAGTTAGAAACGACAGGAAATGAGAGTCAAGGGTAAGGGATTTTGAGAATAATATGAAAAATTTTATGTAAAAAAAAAATAGACATAGAAGAGAAAGGAGATAATAACAAAAGGAAAAATCAACAGTTTTAAGTGGCCAAAAAAAAGACTATCAAATTTGTTTATTAGTGGGTCACAAAATATCGCTGATAATTCTCGAATTATGATGTCCATTTTCAAGGTTGAGGTGGCACTAAAATGGTTATAGGTTTATCCCAAACATTCTAAAAAATATGTGGTTGAATGCCGTTTATAAAAATGAAATTTTATAAAGTTAGTTGAAGGAACAAAAGTTCATATATTTTAATACAGAGCCAGATTTTAAAGAAGACAAGAGTAATATTAATTTATAGAATAATAAATATATTATAATATTTAATTTTTTTTTAATATATTTACACAACATTTAAGCAAAATACAAATTATTAAAAATATAAACAAATCATACATATAAATTTATATATTGTATACAAAATAAATATATTAAATATATATATATATTAATTAATATTTAATTATAACGTATATGCAAATCATAAAAACACTCATCTATTCATACATGTGGATATCATGAGTTATGTAATACATATATTATAAATACATTATATATTATATTATAATTATATTATATACAGTTTATTAAGTATTAATTATATATAATAATAATATATAATCAACATCTTCATCCTAGAATATATTATAGTACTTATTATAGTTAAATATAAAATAAATAAATAATATATAATAATATAAATATATATTAGTATAAAATATATTAAATACTTACTTTAAAAAATTTTTTAAATTTTCTTTTATTGATATGCAAATTAATTCATTTAAGAAAATAAAAACGTCATGATATATGTGATTATGTCATTTTTTTTATTATCAACGCTATTTATTTTTAGCTATATTACTAATAATGATTGACCTATTGACGCAATCTGAAGAATCATGAACCTTATAACTCCGTTTTTAACTAAATTGCCCTTCATATGCAAGATTTAACCCAGAAACTGAGTCCAGTACTATTTATCGTATCGCCTTCAATAACTCCTCTCTCAATTATTATTATTATTATTATTATTATTATTATCTATTAATTAATTATTTATTATTATTGTTATTAAAAATATATTACCAGCAATCTTATTATTATATAATTAATTTAATTTTATATTTAATATACTAATTATTATATATATATTATTATATATTATTATTTTTTATTATGTAATATATATCTGTATATTTTATTATTTTTTTATTTATTAGAGTGTATTTGTGTTATCTATTCACTATTTATCGCTTTACCTATAATGAAAGGTGATTGAAAACAACATTATTATTATTATATTAATATTATTATTATTATTTTATTATTATTATTAATATTATTATTAATAATATTATTAATTATTTAATTTATTATATATATATATTATTATTATTATTCGGAAAATTCATAGTGAAATTTCTTTTTGATCGGTTTCAAAGCAATATTAAAAATTCAAATAAAGAAACTCAAAATTCTTGAAAATGAAATTAAGCTAAAATGCTAGTTAGAATTAGTATTACAATATAATTGAAATTAAAATTAATTAAAACGTAATATAAAAATGAGAATAAACTTTGAAATTAAAATGATAATTATAATAAATAAAACTTTTACTTAAAAATTTATATGATCATAATGAAAATTTTTAAATTTATAATAAAGTTTCTCATAAAAACAAATTTTAGAAAATAAAATTTGATAAAATATAAATCTCAAATGTGTGCTGTAAATTAAATAAAAATATGAGAATTTACAAAATAAATAAAATTATAATTAATTAACAATTTAATAAGGTGCAATAGAATTTGCAATATAAAATTCGTAATGTCTACTTACAAGTTGGTGCTTTTTATAAGTTTCGATAAATTTTATAAATAAAATTTAAAGTTAATAAATTTGAAAAACTTAATGGATTTTTGCAATTAATTTGAACATGCATAAAATAAACTTGATAGTCTCACAGTTCAAATTATTATTTTTCTGAGTTAAAAAAAAATTAAAAACTTTAAGGTTTATGGATTCTAGCACGTCTATTTAATATTATACTATAAAATTAGAATTAGTTATAGCTACTGATTTAGATTCTAATTTTTATATGTCATATTTTCTTTTGTTGCTTATATATAGTTAAGCTAATTCGAGGATTAAGAATTTAGTAATTGGTGCCGTCTTCTATATATATTATAGTAGTTGGTATGTCAGTTTCAGATATTTTTAATATCATGTTATATTTATAGGAAGCGTAATCCGGCAAAAACTATTTTTGATAATATAGGAATTTACAATATTAAATATAATATTATAAAAGATAATTGGTATATAATAATATTATGCTAAATAGAAAAATTCATTAATATATAATAAAATAATAAATTATTTGAAAATTTTCGGTTATATGCACAATTGTGTTTACCTGTTCATAATTCAAATATTATTATATTAATATATATAATTCTATATTCATAAGAAATAGGCTGACGTAGGTTTTTCAATATTAGCAATTAATCTTTTACATATTATATATATAATAAATATATATATATATATATTATATAATATATATATAAATATATTATAATTAATATATATATATTTAATCTTATATATATATATATATTAATATTAATATATTAAATATATATATATATATATTATATATATATTAATATATAATTTAAATATTAATATAATTATTATATTATAAAGTATTTATATTATATATATTAGTTAATAATTACTATAATTTAATTTAATTTAAAAATTTTGCTTAAAATAATAAATATATAATATATATATATATAAATTTATAATAAAATAAAATATATTTTAAGTAGAATAATATAAATATTTTATAATATGTATTATTCACTTACTTTTATATAAGTATTAAATATATATATATATATACTGGTAAATAATATATATATATATAATAAATGCTTTCAAAGTTTTTTATTCAATTTATATTATATAATAATATATAATATATATATATAAAGTATAATTAATGAAGCAATCAATATTCTTATCTCAAATGATTATCATCACTTTTATATCTTATATTGTAAATCAGCTTTTATTTTCTTCATAATATATATATATAATTATGATATTAATTATTAATATATTTAATATTATATATAGATATACTTTATAATATATAATATATATATATTATATAATATATAATATATATATTAATATATATATTCAGGGGCGATAGATAGCGGTCCAGTTCATCTATTATGATACGGTGACATGAAGGACCAGATAGAGATAAAAATATAAAATCAATTTTTTTACAAATTTACATTTATATTTTTCATTTTCTATATATTAATATATTAATAAGTAATATTATGATATAGATAGATGATATAGTAAGTAGAAATATATATGTTAGTAATAAGTAATATATAGGTAAGGATGAAGTAATAATATAGGTAGAAGGACCCTCGCTTAAATTAGGTATAGGGTTTGACCTACGTATTTATTATATATAGCAGGTATATAGTAGTATATAAGTTATAAGTTTCTCACAATATATCACTCATATGTGTGAGTATTATAAAAAACTTTATAGTATATAAAATGCGCTGATAATGCGGATATGGTACACTCAATTACAATGAAAGAGTCTAATATTAATATAACATGCCCTGAGGAAATCTGTAAATTTGTCGGATCTCATTCGAGTCACAATTATAATTAATTGTATTTAATATTATTATTCACATCTCCACGCCAATCAAATTGGGCCAAAAAATTGGTATAGTGATATAAAACATGGCTAGCTTATACTATAGATTTTATGTCGCTTGAAGAACTATTTTGAGCGAATTTGTTTTCTCATATTA
>JABUQX010007445.1:22500-25000 GCA_015478945.1 Trachelipus rathkii | reverse complement strand
TGTATTGTTTGTTTGTATTTGTGTTTGTTCTTACACACACATATATATATATATATATATATATATATATATATATATATATATATATATATATATATATATATATATATATATATATATTTATATATATATATATATATATATATATATATATATATATATATATATATATATATATATATATATATACTTTGAAAATTTTTAATAATTTTGTTAATTAACAGTTCGATACAATTTTCGTGAAAGTGTAAATATATTGTAATTAAATTGTTACCATTCAGTGTCAATTATGTTATTTTTCAATTTAAATAATTTTTCCTTTGTAATTACATTGAAGAATAAATACGATTGAACATTATAAAATACTTAAATCTAATATTTAATTTGTTACGTAGGAAAAAATAAGACCAGTGATGGAAGAAAACTTTCTGCGAATGCTACAAAATGCAATGCAAAATACTTCGATAAAATATTGCAGAGTACAACGTTATTAGGAATCTAAAAATTCGGACCTATACCCAAATTCAACAAAACTTAAACTAAACTAAACTAAATTAAATTAAATTAAATTAAATTAAATTAAATTAAATTAAACTAAACTAAACTAAACTAACCTAACGCCTGCGGCAGGCTGTACAGGAAACTTTTTTGATATTGTGTCTACCCTTTTTTCTGTCGACCATTTTGGCTAGTCTCCAAATATTCTTCTAACATCGATGCAAAGGCCAAAAATAATATCGTTATCAGAATTTCAATTTCCAATCATTCTTAAAAGAAAATTTCAAGATAAATGAAAAGTGCTTTTCCAATGGAATTCAAGCTCGACTGTTATAGTTACAAAAGATCATTTTTAACAATTTATTATTAGATCGAATAGTTTAAGTATCATAATGATTCATTCGAAATTTCTTGGTAGGAAACTTTCGTATTCTGGAAATTCAACATGTCGTGTGAAACGTATAAGAATTATATCAAATACTAGAAAGGTTGTCCACTTATCAAATTTTTTTATGTACAATAAATTTAAAATGTCGACAGAAATCCGTAAGAATTATTGTGAGTACAGTACAAATAAACTGTGCAATCCTTAAAAATTATTGTGAGTACAATACAAATAAACTGTACAATCCTTAAAAATTATTGTGAGTACTAGACGTGTATACTCATGAAATTCTTTTGAAATCCATAGAAATTATTGAGAGTTTGAAAAAAGAAATTTACTCATCAAAAATTATTGGGTAAAATCAAAATGTCGTGTGAAATGTTCATGAATTATAATGAGATAAATCCTTACGAATTATGGTAATTGTGGAGATGCTTCCACTCTGAATTATGTAAATATTGTATTAAAACTATAAACATTTCATTTACAAAAATGGTTTTAAAAAATTATTTGAATTTTATTTACTGATTTTCGTCCATTTTAAGTTTATATTTTCAGTAAAAGTATAAAAATTAACTCAACGAAAATCATAACAATTTGGCTTCATTTCGTTTGTGTAGGGATGAAGAAACACTGTCGAAATGTGTATCACATTATCGATGCATCGATATCATTATTGTTTTTTGATAATCGATTTTTTTCACGATTATCAACGATTCGATTTTATAGACAAAGTGTAAATAAATAATTTAAAAAAAATAAATTAATAAAAATTTGTTTGGCAAAATGTTTTAATTTTCTGTTTATTTATATACGTAAATTTTGTCCATAAAATAGATTAGTTGATAATGGTAAGAAATTATCGATTATCGAAAAAAATATTAATAAAATCGATATATCGATAATCGGAAAAATCATCAATAATGTTATGCCTATCAAAACGAGAAAATTAGCCGGTTAAAAGTTCTGAGCGTTACTTTTCAAATTTTTTTAAAAATATATACCTAAAATATAAAAATCTCTGGAATTTTTTTTTTTTTTTTAAATACTGTTTTTGCATGATTCAGAGTGGAGAGTACTAAACAATTACCGAAATTATTGCTGGAAAGTACTAAACAATTACCGAAATTATTGCGAGTACCAAAGTAGTGTAAATTCATAAAAGAAAAGCTATTGTGTAGAATGAAAATATTGCGTGAGCATTTAAATTTTTATGACTACAATCCATATATATCCATATATATATATATGTACTCGTTAAAAATTATATTGTAAAATCAAAATAGCGCGTGAAATCCGTAAGAATCATCCCGAATAATAAAACAACATTACTCAGTAAAAAATATATTTTTGCAAATTCGAAATGTAGTGTTAAATCTGTAGGAATTGAAGTGGACATCAAAAAGTTGTTCACTCATTAAAATTTCTATAAAACCAAAATGTGGAGTGAAATCTTTAGGAATTATTGAGAGTATCACAAATATACTCGCTCATCAAAAATTATTGTTAAATCTTAAAATATATTATGAAATCCATAGGAATTATTATGATCATTTAAAACATGTTGTTCACTTGTCAAAAAAAGTATTTCGTAAAAATTAAAGTGTCGTATGAAAT
>JABUQX010007445.1:12500-15000 GCA_015478945.1 Trachelipus rathkii | reverse complement strand
ATATATATATATATATAATATATATATTATATCATATAATTTTTATTTTTTCTTCAAAACTTTAATATTTAAACTTTGGCAATATATAAAAGAAAAATTAGCTTAAATTCATATCATTATTATTAATTTATTGTTATTTTTATTATTTTATTATTTTTATTATTTTATTTTTATTATTTTATATTAATATTATTCATTATTTTGTAAATATTATTATTATTATTACTATATAACTATTATTATTATTAAAAGGAATTGAGACAACGTTTAAAAGAAAAATGTCAAATGTTATAAGAATGTCAACATGATGAATGCCTTTTCCTAAAATTAGTGTTTGTTTTTTCTACATTTGTTTTGTTCAATATATATTATATATATATATATATTATATATCTATATGTATTCTACTATCTATTATAATATATAATTATATATATATATAATATAATATTATATATATATTAATATACTATATATATATATATATAGTTATATATATATATATAATATATATAATATATTATATACTATATATATAATTCTGAGACAATATGTTGTATCGATCTGAATGCTGAGCAATGAATACGATACAAAAAAGCAGATTAGAAGCTGCGAATGAGGGTGCTTAGAATCATTAGAGGCGTATCGTTGAGAGACAGAATGAGGAGCGACTGCGTGAGGAGTGAACTGGGAGTGGAACCTGTTTTTGAATGCGTGGAAAGAGAACAGTAGATGTTGGACATGTGAAAAGAATGAGAGAAGGGGAGAGATTAAGAGAGATCATGGATTGGAGCCAGAAGAGAGACCAAGCAGGCAAGACCGAGAAGCAATGATGGATTCGTTGCAGAGCTATACAACGTATAGAGGCAAGACCGATACAGGAACTTAGAGAGGAACAACGTTGCAAAGACCAAAAAATATTGGAAAGAAGATTCTGGAGAGTAGCACTAACAGCATACCCCTAAACAGATGGATGACAATATTTAAATATATATATATATATATATATATTATATATTACTATATATATATATAAATATATATATATAATATATATATATATATATATATATAGTATATAATATATATATATATATATATATATATATATATATATATATATAGAGGGTTGAAGCAAGTCTTTTATTCTTCTTTTAAAGATCTTAATTTTCCTCTCGCGAGAGCTAAGTTCGAAAGTTTGAGCCTCTATCTGACTACCTGAACGGATACGAAGAATTGCTGCCAGTAGAAAATTTTCTGCAATATTTAATTATAGTTAAAACCGTATTGTCAATTAAACTAATCTTAATACCCACGCATCACTAAAAAAAACATACCAAGACATACATAGAACAATGATTATACATACAAAATAAACACTTCTCTCTCATGTTTCTAACATAAGAAGGTCCGATCATTTGGATGTGATGAACCACTTCCACATGGCTAGAATTAAAAATATGTTGAACGAAGCAAGGCTTGTAATCAAGGCTAGAAAATCTTTGCACTCCAATCCACTTGGTTAGGAAATACATGTAGACAATTTTCCATGAACAACATCACCCTGCTGCAGTAGGTAATGAAACCCAAGTTCATGGGAACTTGGCAACTAACTAACAACTAACTGAACTAAAACTAACTAAATATAAATATATTATAAATTTATATATTTATTTTTTTTATAAATTAATTAATTTTTTTATTATAAATAATATATATTATATTATATATATATATTATATATATATATATATATAATAATATATATATAAAGAAAAAGGGCGAACGTGGACACTAATTTTTTCTAATTAATTTTATTCCCCATATTTTTTAATAAATTTTTTTTAATTAGAGCTGGGAATCTATAGAGAATAATATATATATATATATATAAATATATATATATAATATATATATAATATATATATATATAATATAATATATTATATATATATATATATATTATATATATATATATATATATATCTATATATATATAATATATATAAATATATAATATAATAATAATATATATTTATATAATATATATATATATATATATATACTAAGATCATACTGATATATAGTATATATATATATATATATATAATATATATATATATATAATATATATATATTTATATATATATATATATAATTATATATTATATATATATATATAAACATTGCTTTCATCTTTCTACCTTTTCCTTCTGATGATTCTGCGTTTTACGTTTTGTTGAAACAGGTCTATTATCTTCATTGTATCCCTTCTGTAATTCCCAAACCTTGTGCTTCCGAGTTGCACCCTACTTTGGTAACTATTTCATCTCTGCTTATCAACTGCAATATTTCCTCTATTCTGAAAGCGTTCGGGCATTCAGCCTCTTTCGAAGAAGAGGGGAACCCTCTCAACCCTCTCAGCCCTCTAATTATTATCGGTCTTTCTATTTAACATCTATTATTTCAATAGTTTTATAATCGTATGAAGATTAGAAAA
>JABUQX010007445.1:0-7500 GCA_015478945.1 Trachelipus rathkii | reverse complement strand
TCGATCTGACCTAACCTAACTAACCTAACCTAAACCAAACTTACCCAAACGCCTGCGGGGGGCTGTACAGGAAATTGTTTTTGATCTTGTGTCGACCCCTTTTTCCTTGCACGCCTCCGTATTGGCCACACCAATATCACTCACAGCCACTACATGTCACAAGACCCTCCTCCCAACTGCAAATTTTGCCGCCGCCATACCCCGCAATCTATTCACCATATCCTCATTGATTGTTCCCATCTAGACCCCCATTCGCCGTCGTCATTTTCCTTCTTTATGGTCCGTAACACCTTCTAAAAGGTTATCCCATATCTTATCTGAATCTTCCCACTTTAGCAGTAACTCTATTTTCTCGTATCTTCAAGAACTGAATATTCTTTATAATATATGATTTTGTGTAATATTAGGACTATTTATAATGTAAGGACATCGTTTTATTTAGTTTTTTATTTATTTTTGACTGAATATTCATTTCGCCATTCAAATTTTCTTTGACATTTAAAATATGTTTAAGCCAGGACCAACCCATGGAGTTGATTATTCAACCCAGTGTGGCCGCTTCTCTGTGGGCCGTGGTGAGTCCTCTACATTAACTCAATATAAATATATATATATATATATATATATATTATATATATAATATATATATTATTAATATATATATATATATATATATATATATATATAATATATATATATATATATATATATATTATATTTTTGACATGATTTTATATATTATATCATCTTTTTTTTCCCAAAGATGGGGATAAGTGCGTGACATGGCAATTCGGAAAAGAGAAGTAGTAGAAGAATATGACACAAGTCGAAAAGAAAGGCAAGCATAACCGCTCCCTCTATACCTATTAGTGAGAACTCGTCGCAGTCAGAAAATCCACCCTAGAGCTTCAACGGGACCGCGGATGGACCTCACTAATGGCAATATCGTCAAGTGTAGGGTTCATCCCTGGTTCAGGTGGGCCGCAACAATACACCCCTTACAAAACCCCGCCATTCACTTCTATTATGCACCTTTAATCTCCTTTGCTAAACTCACATTTCTCTCCTCCAGACATTCCTTTACTGACTCAATTCCCACTTTTTTCTTCGGTCTCCCAGCGGTCGATCACAACAACTCACCATATCATCCGCTTAACACCGACTGTTCATCATCCTTCATATGAACCCAAACCATCTCAAATTCAACGTACTTTCATTTATTCTCTCATTTACCCCTTTCTTCCACCACATAACTCTCTAATACGTTCATTCCTCATTTTATCAATTTTTTTCACACCTAAGATTGTCCATCTGAACACGTTGAACTTTAGATCTATACCTCTTTTTCCAGACCATAGTCTCACTACTATACATTAACACAGGTAACAACATACCCTCATGTAAGACCCTAGCTCACTAAAGACTTAGTATATATATATATATATATATATATATATTATATATATAATATATATATATATATATATATATACTATATATATAATTATATATATATATATATTATTTATAAATAATACAAATATATATATAAATATAAAATATAAACGTCAAGCAGCCCTAAAGTGTGACAAGCTCATTAAGTCCAAACTAGACTCATTAAAATAGTCATTGTAGCCCAAGGCTACAATCTCTCTCTGGGGAGATTGTTAAAATTATAATTAAAAACTTCATATTTATTGTTAAAATATTAATTTATTTATTAACTTTATTATTTTTAAAATAATTATACTTAAATTTTAGTAGAAACGTTATTCAATTGTTTCCCTGTAATATTTAACCAATTGAGCAAGGCGCATATGTATCGCGCAACCTCCTTGATCATATTATTATTATAAAAAACAAGGATAAGTAAGTACTTGTGACCATCGTTCGGAAAAAGTTGTATTTGTTTATATGCAACTTCTAAATTGTTAAACATATAAAAGTGCAAGTTCTACTTAAATTAGACTATAATACTATAATCCTAACCTAGTTTATGTTGGGAAATATTTATGAAATACTTTTCTCTAATTGAAATTCCTTAAGTTAAAAATAAAGAACAGTGCAATATCGTTCTGAAAGTCAAATTAATTTTTGAAACTACCATCATTAATTGCTCCTATCTTGTGATTCAATGCAAAGGATCTCTGTAATTATGATTTATTATTTCGAGGTAGAGCCTGGCCAGGAACTGTTTTGGGTAATAAATTGGTAGGTCCTAAGCATATTAAAGTTGCCGTAATTATTTATAAGGTAAGACACTTTTATATTTCCTTATTAGTGTTAATCAGTTTTATTTTAAATATTATTTCCAAGAAGTATATGTTCAATTTTGTTGAGTTTGGTATTATTTATAACTTAGCAAAGTTAACATATATTTTTTATTTCAAAAATTAATTTTCAACTCAGAAAAAGTTTCTATTTTCGTATCGAAAAATTGCATTACGTATTCATAGTAGAAATATTCATATTTATACTGTGACGTATTGTTCTTAGAAAGATCGATATTTTCAATATCGATAGTGGAGCGATATTGCTTTGTTCGATATTTGTATCGAGTATGTATCGATATATCGATTACATATCGATATTATAAATTATTCTCGAAGGCTGAATGTAAATTTAAGTGTGAATTTTGTTAAATTGAAATGGATTTTAAGCATTTCTAGTGTAAATATATGAAAAAAAAAGTGATAGTGTTAGTAATTGGTGAAAGGATAGTTTATAATAATCATATATTAAAGCAAATTTATGCTAAAATTAGAAATTAAGTTTGTTTACTAGCAGTACATGCGTTCGATAGGCTATAGCTATTGAAAATTATAAAGCTGTCTATTTAATGAATTTGGATTTCATTTATTGGTTAAGAAAATTATTAATATTAAGGTATAGTAATTAAATTATGCTACAAATAGTAAATTTTATTATAGGCTAAGTTGATATACCTAATCAAAATTATGGGCCTAACTGATGAAGAAGCTCAAGCTTTAAGCTCTTGTAAAGCTTCTGTTAAAGCTTTGATAAGAAAAAGAGCTATTTCTAAAGCAAAAATTACTAATAATTTAAAAAAGTTAACTGCTTTTGGTAATGAAAATAAATTAACAGAGCCTCTATTTAGAGCTGTAAATACTGATATTGAGAAAGAAGTCTATTCTATTAAAAGTTTGGATGATGAGATTGTCATACTGTTGTCTGATAATAATGTAGATAATTTAGATCCTTCTTATTTTAATTCTGAGCTTGAAGGTCAAGTAGATTACCATTTTGAGTTGTCAGCTGAGTTATTGTCCTTTGAAAAATATTTTCCTAAAGAAATTGTAAAAATAAATGAGAGTGTAAATACTGATAATTTTTTGGATTTAATAAATAAGGTTAATATAAATGATTCCAAACTGCCTCAGTTGCAGTGTGAAGTATTTGATGGATTGGGAAAGAATAAATTACTTTTTTCCAATTTCCTTAATAAATTTAATAATTTAATCGGTAATAGGAGTAATTTAACCAATTCAGTAAAGCTTACTTATTTAATTAGTTTTTTAAAGGATTATGCTCTTAAAGTAGTAAGCCATCTGTCTATTACAGATGAAAACTATGACATAGCCTTAAGGTTATTAAAGAAAGAATTTCTTGATAGGCCTTTCATAATTAATGAAAATATAAATAATATTTTAGATCTTAAGGTTGATGAAGGCTATGATGAAGGCTTTTTGAAATTGAAAGTGTATATAAATGAACTTAGGTCAATGATTTATGAACTTAAGAGTTATGAAGTAGACTTTTTAGAAGCTGATACACCTGGAAGTCTACTTTTGAGTAATATAATATTTCAAAAATTGCCTAAAGTGTTTAAAAGTGAATTAATACATAAAATTGCAAATAATTATCCTACTTTGGTACAAATTTTTGATCATTATAATGAGGTTATTAATACTTTAAGTATTTTGTCCCAAAATAGGAAGGATGTATCAACCAAAGCTAAAGTAAATAAAGTTTTTCAAGCTACTAAAGCTCCTAAATCTAGTACTCTTCAAAATTTTAAAACTGTAAATAATAGTAAAGATTCTAAAATGTATGTAAATAATAAAATAGAAACTCAAACTTACAACCCTACAATTTGTAAGCTATGTCAATTAAAAAATCATCCTCTCTATTTATGTGACAAGTATCCAACAGTGCCTCAGCGTATAAAACGTGCCAAAGAGCTAAACATGTGTCATCATTGTGGAGGTTTGGGGCATGTGCCTGAAAAATGTTATGGTATTAAAAATAAATTAAGATTTAATTGTTTTAAGTGTAAAGCTAATTCCCATATAACAGCTTTTTGTCCCAATGATATCCCAAATGAGCAAAATGAGTCTGTTAGCTCCTTATGTATAAGTTTCCAACAAAATGTGGATAAAGTGTATTTGTTGCCAACAATTTCCTTTCAACTCTTTAAAGGCAACAAAAAGGTTACAGTAAGAGGAGCAATAGATACATGTAGTCAACGCTCTTACATATCTAAAAATGCCATGACAGGTTTAATTAATAATTTTGATAATTTACATGAATTAGAGTACAATATTCAAACTTTCATTGGTGCAAAACAGCGAATTTTTCAGCAATTGTTATTGGGTTTACAATTTAATGATCGGGAAGTTTTTAGCATGCCTTTCCTCATTGACAATGATTTAAATTTAAATTATAGAATTCACGGCATGAATAAAGCGGTTGAAAATTTTAAGAAAAATGGTATTCCTTTAGCTGATTCTTCTTTTTATGACAGTGGAGACCATGATATGTTTGACATAGATTGTTTATTAGGCACAGACATTATTCAATTTCTTCCTTCTTTTAATTTAGTTAATATAATGTCTGGAAGTTGTTTTAAAATTGCAAATAAGTTTATACCTATAGGTAATGTTCAAAATTTTTTAACCAGAAATCAAATCATAGAAGTAAGTAAAGTGAATATGCAATCTCCATTGATAGAAGAGGAGGAGTCTGCTTTAGTAAATGAAACCATTGTAAATTTGATTTTAAATCCTATTAAAAGTTATTTTCACCCTTTTGATAATATTTATGATGATTCTGAAGTAGAACATGGACTTGAATATTTGTTGTCCATGGAGAGTGTTGGTATTCCTACTAAAGAGGATAATGATCTAGCCTCTTATGATGAGATCATGATTAAAAAATTTAAGAATGATATTTCTTTCCAGGATGGCAATTATTATGTCAAACTTCCTTGGATAGAAGAAAAAATTAAAAATGTTGCTTCAAATTTTGATATTTCTTTGAGAGTATTAAATAGAGTCTATTCTTCTCTTAAGCAAAAAGGACTTGTAGAAAGTTATAATAATATTTTTTCTCAATATTTGCAAGATAATATAATTGAAATTGTAAATATTCCTAAATTTAAGAGATGTGATTATATATTTATACCTCACAGACCTATAATAAGAAGTGAGGAGCAGATCACAACTAAGATAAGACCTGTCTTTAATTGCTCTTTTAAAATATCTAAAGACAGCCCTTCCTTGAATCAGGCTTCTTATGCTGGTTTAGATTTAATGAACTCCCTTTTAAAATTACTTTTAGTATTTAGAACTAATAATTATGTTGTCCTTAGTGACATTAAACAAGCCTTTTTGTCTATCAAATTAAGAGACGAATATGACAAAAACAAATTCTGTTTTTTATGGTATCAGAATGATGAATTAATCTCTTTCAGGTTTAAAACTTTACTGTTCGGTTATACAGCGTCCCCTTTCATTCTCCATTATATAATGAAACATCATGTAGAAAAGTTCCCTGATGATAAGTGTAGGGATATCTTGTCTTCTAATTTTTTTGTAGACAACCTGATTTTTACAGGCAATAATTGCAAAGAATTGGAAAAGTTGTACCATCTTACTTTTGAAAGAATGAACCAGGGTGGGTTTGAACTTCGCTCTTGGAATAGTAATTGTGAGCAGTTGTGTGAGAGTATGAGAATGGATGGTAGGTATGTGGAGCATGAAAATGAGTATGAAAAGGTGCTTGGGTATAAATGCAATTTAAAGAAAGATTCCTTGCATGTGTCGTCAGTAAGTTATAGGAGCTCGTGTAGTACAAAGCGACAGATACTTTCTGAAACTTCCAAGTTGTTTGATCCTTTAGGACTTACAATACCTATTACCGTAAGAGGGAAGTTGTTAATGAGAAGTGTTTGGGAAGCTAAAAAAGAATGGGATGAAAAATTACCTGGGGAAATGTTGACTGAATGGGGTAAACTGAAGGAGGATTTAAATGAATTGAGTAAGATTGAGTTTCCACGTCAAGTTGTGAATGAAAGTGAATCCTATGGTCTGAATATATTTTGTGACAGTTCTGCTAAATGTTATGGGTTTGTTGCATATGGTTCAAGTGAAGGAAAAAATAACCTTTTGTTTGCCAAGGCCAAAGTAACACCTGTTAAAAAGACCTATAGTATTCCAACCTTAGAACTATTAGGAGTCCTTTTAGCTTTAAAATGCATATCCACTATTTTAGACTCTTATTTTAACATCATTTTTGAATATGTAAATATAGGTGTGGACTCACAAGTAGTTCTTAATTGGCTTTTGACAGGTGAAACCAAGGTCAAGGCTAAGTATGTTAATAACAGGTTAAAAGATGTTATCACTTTGTGTGATGACATCAGAAGTAAATATAAACTAAAAATTATTTTTAACTATGTGCAAACTGCTCAAAACCCAGCAGACCTTTTGACCAGGGGTTTAACTTTTAAACAATTTGCGAAAAATTTAAATATGTGGAAACATGGTCCAGAGTGGCTTTGTAAGGATCTGGAGAGGTGGCCAAAATTTCCAATGCTTTCACTTTCTCCAGAATTTAGTAATTTTGCTACATTAAATTTTAATACTAATGTAATTAATAATAAACATAATAATATTGATGAAATATTGGAAATAAATAAATTTAGTAAATTTGAAAAAGTAATAAATATAACTAGTTATTTGTTTATGTTTCTAAGCAAAATTACTAAGGAAGACCCTTGCAAAAAAGCTCTTAAATATTGGATCAAAAAAGTACAAAACTCTTCATATACTAAAGAGATTGAATTTTTAAAATCGGATCAAAAGGGTGCAATACCTAACCTAGTTAATAACTTAAATTTATTTTTGGATGGTGATGACATTTTAAGATCAAAGGGTAGAATATCTAAATGTACATACTTTAATTATGATATCAAAAATCCTATCCTTTTGTCAAGATACCACCACTTCACCACCTTATTAATTTTGAAGGCTCATAAAAAAATGCAGCATTTGGGATTAGATAGTACATTAAATTATATTAGAAACCAAGGTTTCTGGATTCCCAAAGCTCGCATAGCAATAAAAAAGGTCTTAAATCAGTGTATGTTATGCAAAAAAATCAATGTGCATGCTTTTAAATATCCTAAGTGCACTGACATCCCTAAACATCATATGAATTTAGTAATGCCTTTTAAATTCACAGGCATTGACTTTACTG
>JABUQX010007444.1:20000-25000 GCA_015478945.1 Trachelipus rathkii | reverse complement strand
TATAATTATATATAATATATATATATATATATATATATAATTATAATATATATAATTATACTTACTTACTTAGCTACTTACTTCTTACTTCCTTCTCTCAGGAAGGCATTTTCATCCTGTCAGTGCGCGCAGGGTCTTCCTCCAGACCATCTCTCTCCTGATCACTCCTTTTTCTCCTTCAACCATCTCATGTCTGTAAGCTGGCATCTTTTAAAGAATCTTCCACCGATTCGGTCCGTCTTTTCCTTCGGCTACCTCCTTGGTCTTCTGCCCTCTGGTTTCCATTCCCATCTTCTTTTCGGCATTCTATCAGGCTGCATTCCTATTCCAGATGTCCCCTCCATCTCAGTTCTTCCCACATTTCATCTTCAATATAATCTTCTTCACTCCTACAGTTTCTCTGGTTACTTCGTTCCTTATTCTGTCTCTTCTGCTTCTTCCAGTCATTGCTCTCAGAGCCCTCATTTCTGCCGCTTGTATTCTACTCTCCTCCCTCCTCGTAGTAGTCCACGTTTCAGCTCCATACAGCAGCGTCGGAGTCAATAATACTTCGAAGATTACCTTTTTTAACCTCCATGTTCCAAACATTTCCGTCTTTCATCAATGGGTACAGTGCTTTCATAGCTTGTCCATATTTTTCCATTCTTCTAGTAATCTCTCCTCCACATCCTCCCTCCCTGTTAAAACATCCACCTAAATATATATATATATATATATATATATATATATATTATATATATATATATATATATATATATATATATATATATATATATATATATATATATATATATATATATATGAGATCATAGTGAAAAATAAACACTAATATATATATATATATATATATATATATATATATATATATATATATATATATATATATATATATATATATATATATATATATATATATATATATATATATATATATATATATATATATATATATATATATATATATAATAAGAAAAATAAAAAAAAAAAATAAATATATATTAACTAAGGCACTCCTTACCTAATAGGACCTTCTCCGAAAGAAATTTCTATAGCAATACCTATTTTCTCACATAACGTTCTCAAACGTTCACGGACTTCTCAGAAGTCAGAATTGACAACTTTGTTATTTTATGGCCATATCTAGCAAGTTTCCATGCATTCTGGCTGATTTTATTATTTATGGCTAGATAATATAGATTTAAACATACTTTTTATATTTATTTGCTTTATTTTGTAATTTACAGCAAAAATTAATTCATGCTCGATTTTCTCCGGGGGGGGCACTCGACTGTCTCCGGGGGGGCAATGCCCCCCCCCGGAGGTATGCCTGAAAGAAACACTGGCCTTCTTGTAGAATCAATTTAAAATGAAAAGATATAGGGCAATTGCAATTTATTTTCTTGGTGATTTTTCAAACCAGTTATGGAGCAAGTTAGTTATTCATAGATCCATACTTACTAATCTTTTTAAAGTTACTTATTCCATCGACATATATCCAAAATTTTGCTAATTTTGGAAATAAATTTGATATGTTTGCAGTCATATTTAGATTGTTAAGGATTTTAGCATTTACCTCACTCAAAATGTGAAATCAAAAACAATATTTCACTACTCTGAAAAAGGCTCAAAGCAAACTTTTTCAATTTTACATGAGAAGAAAATCTAGCAGAAACTGGCTTTAATGAGTAGTTCGTACACAGCTACACAATATAAACGAAGAAAGTTATCAATCACTTTGCTGCTAAGAGATTAACGAAATTAAGAAATCTTTCATATGAATAAAATTATCTTGCTTTCCATGTTCTTACACTATTATTTATTAGTGTTCCCATTAATTTTTAATTCCTTTTTATTAAAAAATATATATATAATTAAATATATTATATATATATATATATATATATATATATATATATATATATATATATATATATTTTTTTTAAATATAAATATATATATATTTTATAAATTTTTAATATATATATATATATATATATCATTATCTATATAAATTATATTTATTATATATATATATATATATATATATATATATATATTAGTGATGGGACGATTCCAAATTTCCAGCCGATGCCGATTCCGATACCGATACCAGTCAAAAGTGCCGATTCCGATTCCGATTCCGATTCCTTTCCAATTCTTTAATATATATTATATAGTATATAATATATATATATATAATATATTATATATATATAGATATATATATATATATATATATATATATATATATATATATATATATATATATATATATATATATATATTATATATATATAATATATATATATATATATATATATATATATATATATATATATATATATATATATATATATATAACCTAATTTTGCTAAATCAACTAATTTTAGATATTTAAAACCTTATAAATTAATGTTATAGAATTCTCTTATATTTTATCTTTGCTAAAGAAATAATTAGTTAATTACCTTTTATTTATTTAACCACTGAAAAATAATAACAATATTTAAAAATCTTACAATAAATGAACAATTTTGTCATTTTTTGTTTAAAAAAAATTCCTTCTTTAATTTACTAAAAGTAAGATCTTGAAGCAAAATTATCATTATTATTTGTAGTCAAAGCATGACTTAAATTGTAGTGCAAAAACATTAACATTTCTCCCGTTTCTGAGTGCATCCGATTTTTTAGGAGAATAAATTGATCCTCCAATTCTGAAGAGTCTTTCACTTTCCACGGAAAAGGGGGGGCGAGCTTAAATATTTTCTAGCAAGGACACCCAAATGCTGAAAGGTACCTTTATTCGATGACCACCATTGTAAGGGACTTTCTGAATTTTTAATAAGTTTCATATTTTTATATTGGCTGATTTCTACTTTTATAACATCATCAATTTTTTCAATATATGTGTTTTTCTCCTTAGGAATGAGTTTCTTTGCGGTTTTTAAAGTCTTTTTCTCTTTAAATTCCGAAAAACAGCTTTCAAAACTGAAGTTAAAACTATTATCTTCAGTATCCCTTTTTTCGCCCTATTCTGTTGATAAATGAGAAGAATCTGAAGATTGGTTTAAAGTAGTGGAAACTGTTTTCCTTTCCTTTATACAACATATATCTTCGCACATCCATTGCTTAAGAATATCTTCCACTTTTTTATTGTTATTCATCCTCAAGGAATGTAGTTTTAAAGCGTGGATCAAGATAGGTAGCAAGCACAAGATTCTTATCAGTAAAGTAAATGCTGAATCTATTTTTTACTGAATTTTTCCATGCTGATACTGTAGACCCAAGTCCCTCAAATAGTTCTTTTTCTGACTCTTTTTAAAAAAAACTGCAAATCACTTTCATATTTGGGATTATTGCCGATGCCATTGATTCCTTGTGGCTCAAGAAATTTGTACAATAAACAAAATCTTTAAGTATTTTTAGCAATTTTTTTCCAAAAACTCTTCCATTTTTTCTAATCATGCAGGTTTTGAATGATCACTGCAATATGAAATGAGAGCCGTCTTTTGTTCAAAAATTTTTTGAAAGCATATGATACTGGCTATTACATCTGGTTTGTACATCCTGAATAAATCTGTGCTGTGGTAAATTAAATATAGTTTGATATTCTTCATACTTGGCAATAGCTTGAGGCGAGTGATTAAAATGACCTACGATTTGTTTGCATATGGATATATTTTTTCACGTCTCTTTGTTCAAATATGGCATCATTGAGAACTAGTGTCAAAGAGTGTAAAAAGCAAGGTAATTTCTGGAATCCTGCTTGTGTAACTCCTGCAGCCATATTAGATGCGTTATCCCTTACTATAACATGAATTTTATTAGCAGGAATATTGAATTCTTCCATAACATTTTGAAGACAATCACTTATATTAGATGCTGTGTGAGAAACGTGAAAAGGTGAAACTCGAAGGATAGCATTTATATTCAATAGCTCCAATTATTACAAGCCTACAAGGCAAATATTTCACTCCTCACTTACGAGTTCACGGGTATATAATTATCAAAACATATTACATAACATGACTAACGAAACATTGCCAAATGTCTGCCTCACCATGACTGTCTGAAAATCCTAACATGATATCTTAGGCTCTACGTAAAGATGTGCCGCTCAATCCAGTTTTCTTTAATTAAATAGAATTAAGGAAGAACTGAAATTAAAAATCAATACGGCAGACTTCGAAATATTGTCTTTGAAATATCATAAAGATCGAATAAAAATTATTTCAGATTGTTATTACAAAGAATCGGTCAAAGAATCCGATACAATTTTGCCGATTCCGATTCCGATTCCGATTCCTGAAAAACAGCCGATTCCTCCGATTCCGATTCCGATTAATCGTCCAATCACTAATATATATATATATATATATATATATTATATATATAATAATAAATATATATATAATGTATATATATATATATATTATATTATATATATATAATATATATATATATATATATATATATAAATAATAATATATATATAATAAGGCAAAGGTGGGGCATCGTTAATGAGAAAGTTAACGCCGTTAATCCTTAATCGTAAACAAAAAAATTAACGGCGTTAATCATTAAAGCGCTTATCGGTAAAGAATGTAGCGGAAGTTAACGTTAATCGTTAACGTTAACCGTCTTCAATTTTTTTTTTTTTTTTTTTTTTTTTTTTTTTTTTTTTTTTTTTTTTTTTACAGTTAACACCACACTCACGGGCAGAGACCTATTCAAGGAGGGGATGTTGCACGCCAAAATTTCATCCGCTAACGCAAATTACGCAGATGAGCACAGAGGCAGGCTTTAAAGTGAGGGAGATAAAAAATTCAGCAGGAACACAGAAGATGGCAAGAGGAGTTCCACAGAACGGTGTGGAAGGAAAAAAAGGAAAACACCGCAGCAAAACTAGCCTGGAGTTACCAAATCTACACAAAATTCGTGCGCAGATACAGCACCCTTGTGCTACTTTGGCTTTGTAAAGTTGTTTACGTGAAGGTGGT
>JABUQX010007444.1:0-15000 GCA_015478945.1 Trachelipus rathkii | reverse complement strand
CCACTCCTCGAACTACGTTGAGTAGAAGGAGGTATTGAAGCAGAACGAAGAGAGGGCCCGGAAGGTCGAGTTGTAGGCACATTCGGTGCAGGTGTGGCCATATCGCGTGTACTAGCACGAGTACTCGGACGAGGTTGTGGAGCTGAAGTTACCTCATCTGTTGTGCTAGACGGTTGAGCTAAAGCTGGATCAGGAGATAATGGTACTAAGGGAGGTGGCGGTGAGATAGTAGGAAGAGAAGGGGGAGGTGAAACAGGAATGTTGTAGGTAGGAGTCGTGCTGAAAGGGACTGAAATTGATCTTGGGAACAATTCCGAATCCGGAGTATCAGGAGGATCGGACTCGAAGAACGCTGGCTTAAGACGGTCGATTGATACGACCTCTGTGCGTGTGGGACGCTGGATGGTAAAAAACTTCTCCTTCCGAAGTAACACAGGAAAAGGTCCATCGTACTTCGGTTGGAAAGCAGTGCGGTGCGAGTCATGCCTTACAAAGACATGTGTGCATGTAGAGAGGTCCTTAGGTACGAAAGAATGCACTTTGTGGTGACGAGTAGGAGTCGGTCTCCACGACGAAGCACAGCGCCTTAAGCGGGTTAGATAAGATAATGGGTCAGCAGTAGGAGACGGAGAAGATTGCGAAAAGAACTCTCCGGGAAGCCGAAGAGTGGAACCGTAGACAAGCTCTGCCGCAGAACATTGCAGATCCTCTTTGATGGCAGTGCGAATACCTAGCATTACCAACGGAAGAGCGTCTGTCCAATGTTCCGGTTGTGGATGAGCAGCCAAGGAAGCCTTAAGCTGACGATGGAATCGTTCTACAATTCCGTTTGCTTTTGGATTAAAGCAAGTGGTATGAATCTTTTCTGAACCAAGGAGGCGCATCAAATCTCTCCAAAGATAAGATTCGAAGACACGTCCTTGATCTGTAGTGACAGAGAGAGGTATGCCGAAACGAGAAACCCAATGCGTCATAAAAGCTGTCGCAATGGATTCCGAAGAAGCAACAGAAAGAGGAATGGCTTCGGTCCATCGAGTGAACCGGTCGATACAAGTAAGAAGGTAGCGTTTGCCATTAGAAGGAGGAAGAGGTCCTACAATATCTATGTGAACCTTTTCAAACCTGTCACCTGGTGGTAGGAAGGAGCCAAGAGGGCTTTTAGTGTGCCTCTGGACTTTAGACCGTTGACAGGAAAGACAATTGCGTGCCCACTTCGTAACCTCGGCATTGACGCCGGGCCACACAAAGCGTGCTGAAATCAGCTTTCGCGAAGCCTCGATGCCGGGGTGAGAAAGGGAATGGAGATTGAGGAAGATGTCTTTCCTGTATGAAGAAGGAACGTATGGACGAGGAGTAGAGGTTGACGTATCACATAACAACTTCCTCTTGATACCTGGGAGTGTTATCCACTCTAGTCGTAAAGAAGAAGTTAATGTGGGGTCGATGATTTCGTCCTCTTGGAGCTGTGCCATAGCTTCAAAATCTATGATTGGAATAGGAGAAATAGAGTCGATCTGGATGCGCGAAAGGGCATCGGCAGTGGTGTTATCTACTTCAGAGATATGAAGTACCTGAACTGTCGAGTAGCTAGGTAAGATGTGAAAATCTCGACCTTCTATGAAGTACCTGAAGTGACGAGTAGTTAGGTACATTGCCAGCAACTCCCTACCAAAAGCACTATACCGAGTTTCGGCAGGTTGAAGCTTGCGAGAGAAAAAGGCTAAAGGAGACCAAACGTTATTCAAATACTGCTGCAAGACACCACCGACAGCAAAGTCGGAAGCGTCAACTTGAATACGCGTTGGTGCAGAGTCCTGAGGATGGACAAGAAGTGTTGCAGCAGCTAGAGCTTCCTTTGAAGCGTCAAAAGCTTTTCTTGCCTCATCCGTCCAATCAAGAATGATGGCTGAACCCCTCTTCTTTTGTGTAATAAGGGCTGTAAGTGGACGAAGAAGTTCGGAAGCTGAACGAAGGAAACGGTGGTAAAAGTTTACCATTCCCAAGTATTGACGAAGTTGCTTCTGTGTTTGAGGAAGAGGGAATGCACGAATGGCATCAACACGATCGGAGAGTGGTTTAACACCTTCGGGAGAAACAGTATGGCCCAAGAAAGTGAGAGATGATGTACCAAATACACACTTCGCGAGATTAAGTCGCATTCCAGCATCGTTTAATATAAGCCCAGGCGAAAGGTAAGCCACGCAGTATAGTATCAATAAACCTTTGAAAAGTTTGAGCTGCACATCTCAGACCGAAGGGCATTCTAGTATACTCAAATAATCCAAAAGGAGTAATAACAGCGGTTTTTTAATGTCATCAGCAGCTACAGGAATCTGATGATATGCCCTGACCATATCCAATTTTGAAAAGATGGTTGCGCCATCCAGACGAGAGTTAAAGGACTGAATATGCGGAACCGGGTAGCGGTCAGGTGTTGTCGAGGCATTCAGAGCCCTAAAGTCTCCACACGGTCTCCAATCACCCGAAGGTTTTGGCACCATGTGAAGAGGTGAAGCCCAAGCACTCTTAGAGGGGCGGACAATACCTAGTTCTAACATATGCTCGAACTCGGCTTGAGCCGCCTTGAGTTTGTCTGGGGGGAGACGTCTAGCACGAGCGAAAGTTGGAGGACCAGATGTCTCGATATGGTGCTGTACATCATGTTGGACAGGTAAAGAAGAAGAACAAGGATTTAAAAGATCCGGAAAATCCTTCTGTAACATAGTAACAAAGGGAGAAGCGTCTGAAGAAGAAGAACATGGGGCGATAGTAGAAATGCCTCCAAAAACAGAAGAGATCAGAGCACCCTTTGAGGACAACGTAGTAGTACCGTCTACTAAACGTTGATTGCGAATGTCCACCATGAGATTGAAATGGGACAAGAAGTCTGCCCCAATAATAGGTTGTGTTACTTTTGCCACAAGAAAAACCCATTTAAAACTCCGTCGAAGCGAGAGTTCCAAAGAGCAAAGTCGTTCACCATATACTGGAATAGTTGAACCATTCGCAGCATACAGCGTATGAGTAGAAAGAGGTACTGCAGAGCGCTGAGACGGATCCGGAGGGACCAAAGACAAAGATGCGCCAGTATCAATCAGAAAGTTTTGCTTTGTGATGCGATCGTAAATACGAAGTACAGTAGGAAGCGAAGTGTCAGGGTCACAAGGGGCAGTCGCTTCTGCTATCCCTTGGCCTATTTGTTTTCCGAAAAAGTGCACGGAGAAGCACATTTCTTCGCTCTTGCACCGAAGAAATTATGATAGTAACAATATCCGTGAGGATAGGTATTGTCACTAGAAGCAGAAGGAGAACGACCTCGCGAGGGCGTCCTACTACGAGAAGAAGAGCGAGAACGAAATGAGAGCTGCCTTAGAGTAGAAGTGACAGAAAGCAACTCGGTTTTGATCTCTGCAAGACCGATTTCCAGAGCAGAAACACGAGCATCTAGAGCAGAAGATGTCGTGTGAGAGCAAGTTCCGTGAGAAAGATGAGGGGAACAAGCTTGAGAAGAGTGAGAAACCGGAGTGGAAGAGGAATGTGAAGGATGAGAAGTAAGAGAAGACAGTGGTGAAGGAGCTTGTGGGGGTGGCGGGGGTGGTGGGTGCGATGGAAGAGTAGAAGTTGCAGCAACTAAATGCGTTGCAGAAGCATGAGTGCGGAGCATGCGGTCTGCTTTTTCAGCAACCACACTCAAAGAAAGGGCTGGATCGAGAGAGGCGAGTATATCTTGGGCATACAGGGGCATCTTCTGAAGAAAAAGATGCCTTAATATGGCCTCCTCTCTGGCGGAAGGAGTACTTCCAAGCAACGAAAGCATGTTAACCAACAGTTCAGAAGGACGCAAATCGCCAAGCTGAGTATCTTTTAACAATCGTTCATATTTTACCTCCTGGGAAGGGGCTAATCGCGCGATTAGTAATTCTTTAAGAGCCGTGTAAGGGGTTGTTGATACGCCTAAAGTTGGCAGGGAATCGCGAATGCGCACTAAAGTAGCTTGAGGAAGGGAATTTAATACCCTTGAATATTTATTTCTCTCCTCTTCATCCGGACGAAAGACATTCTCAGCCAATGAGAACCACAATTCTGGGTCATCTGTAAAGAATCGCTGGAGACGCAAGTTGGAAAAGTCAGAGGTGGGAGAATGCTCATCGTCGCCCGGCATGATTACAATGCAAGATTCACGAACTAAAATATAATAAATTAAAATTTTTTTTTTTTTTTTTTTTTTTTTTTTGAAAAAAAAAAAAAAATTAAAAAAAATTTATATATATATATATATATATATATTATATATATATATATATATATATATATATATATATATTAAATGTATATACATATATATATATATATACTATATATAGGCCAGCATCCCGAAAAGTTCAGGCATGTAACTAGAAAACTATAACATCTACCGGAAAATAAATAACATTTTTGATTTCAGGAAGTAATTTCATCGAAGAAACTTAAAAAAAAATTATTTTATTCTAATATTTATTAATAACATCTTAAATATTAGTAAAATATTACACCTCGCATTGTATGCTTTGATTGACCGATTTGACCTTGAAACCTCTATCCATCGTTCTCGAGGTGCCAAATAGCAATTTTTTTACGATTTGGAGAAAATATTTTTTTCTTTTTATATCCTTTTTAGGGGGTTCGAGCCGACGGAGGGACAGAGGGGGGACGAAGTCCCCCCCGTCGTCCCCCGGTAGGCCGAGAAACCCCGACTCTCTCTATCGTTCTTGTTTACCCGGAGGTATTCGTTAGTTTTAAAAAAAAATCAACATTTGGCAACCTTTGTTTGCTCAGTCTTAGTAAGCGAGCATGTTCGATTTCTCAAAAAACTGTAATTTTTTCAACATTTTTAACAAATTTAATTTTTTAAAAAGCGTTATTTTTTTAATTTTTTTTTTTTAATTCCGGGGTAAAAATGTCTCCTGATTAATAAAATGATATTTATTTTCGTGTAGCTGTTATAGTTTTTTAGTTACATGCCTGGCCTTTTCGGGATGCTGACCATAATATATATATATATATATATATATATATATATATATATATATATATATATATATATATATAATATATATATATATATATATATATATATATATATATATATATATATATATATATATATATATATTTTATATATATATATATATATATTTTTTTATTTTTTGTTTTTTTTGTTCGTGCACAGGTGGTGGCACACAAATGGTTAATTAGCAGCGAAACTTAAATGTATGCAAAAGTTATAAAATAATTAGATATCGCTTAGGCGAAAATAATAATAATAATAATAATAATAATAATAATAATAATAATAATAATAATAATAATAATAATAATAATAATAATAATAATAATAATAATAAAAGTGATTAGGACAAAAAATGCAATATATATTATATATATAAAAAAATATTGTCCTGTTTGCACCAAAAAATTTCAGGGATCGCAATTTTGATTGAAGAAATATGGCTGACGGAATTCGGAAGATGTATTCAAACAAATCTTGTTCAACTCCATGTAGGGTTACCAGTTTTGGCGGGTGATGTAGGATGTAATAAAATTCTTCTTGTAAAAATATGTTCTATTCTGACTCCATAAGATGAAATACGATCCCTAAAACTTCAGGATAAATGTAGGAATCACTTTTACTTTATAAAAAGAAATAATGTTGCAGCAGTTAAACGCTCTTCATTCGTTGAGTTCAAAAAGCGGAAGAGCAAAGGAAGTATGCAAATTATTTTTATTTTGTATTATAAAACAGCCATTATAAAATTTTTTATTTATTAGTTTTAGCGGAATTTATATTTTTGTCTCCATTGGATATAATTGCACAGAATTTCACTAAAAAATCAATATAAATAATTAGAAATAAATCTTACAAATTGGCTGATTCTGGCTATAAAGAGTCTAATAACTCATTTTTTGATTTGGATGCCCTGATAGGCATTGATTTAATAGAGTATTTCCCTCAACTAGAATTGATTAAATGTATGAGTGGATCTGCTTTTAAGTTAAGAGATGGTTCTATTATTCCATTTGGAAATATTACTAATTTTATATACAATAATCAAATAAGAGTTTCAAATCCACAGTCAATTGTTCAAAATCAAAATACTTTGGTTAATGCAGCCTTAAGCCCTGTACATTCTTATTTTAATCCTTTAAGCCACATCCTAACTAATTCAGAGGTAGAGCAAGGATTAGAAAACATGTTCAAATTGGAGTCCTTAGGTATTGAAGGTATGCATAATAATAAATCTGAAGATGATTTGAAACAGATTGAAAAATTCAAAGGTGGTATAGAGTTTAAAGACGGGAAATATCATATAGATCTTCCATGGATTGAAGATAAACTTCCTTTGTTGCCATCAAACTATAACATTGCTCTTTCAGTGCTTAATAGAGTTCATGAAAATTTAGAAAGAAAAGATTTAGTTAAAGCCTATGATGATGTCTTTCAGCAACAATTAGCTGATGGTATTATTGAAGAGTTCAGAGTATCTCCCTCTGAGTATAAAAATTATATTTGGGTTCCTCACAGACCTGTTATCAAAACTGATGAACAAGTATCAACAAAGGTCAGGCCTGTGTTTAACTGTTCTCTTAAAACTAACTCTTTACCATCTCTAAATGAGGCAGCCTATACTGGACCAGATCTTATGTCTTCCTTATTAGGGCATTTATTCCGGTTCAGATCAAATCAGTTTGTTATGCTATCAGATATAAAGCAAGCCTTCCTTCAGATTAAGTTAAAATCTATCGTTGATTTCACATCCTCACCTTTCATCCTCAATTATATCATCAAGCATCATGCTCAGTCTTATAAGGATGATGCATGTACTCAGATTCTATTGAATAATTCATATATAAATGTGATTCTGAACAAGATCATCTGGAAGGGTACAGTGATGCAGATCATGTTGGGTATTTGAGAGAACAGGGCATTCAACAACTGGAATTGTTTGTTTATATGCTGGAGGAGCAATTTCATGGAGTAGTCAAAAGCAGAGTTCAGTTGCTATTTCAACAACAGAAGCTGAAATTATGGCAGCAAGTGAAGCAACAAAGGAAATTGTGTGGCTTCATCAACTATTGGAAGAAATTACAGAAGTCTTCAAGAAACCTACTCTTTGGATTGACAATGAAGCAGCTATTAAACTCAGTAAGAATCCAGAATTTCACAAAAGGACCAAGCATATAAAAGTACGCCATTTCTTCATTAGAGAAAAAGTTCAAAATGATGAAATAGAAGTACTCAAGATTAGCAGTGAGAATCAACTTGCAGATGGACTCACAAAGCCTTTACATCAACCAAGAATTTAATTGAACCAGCCACCTTATTGGAATGGATTAACCACCTTTACAGAGTAAACAATAAGGGATGTTGTTTAAGAATATTGTTTATTCTATGAAATTATATTTATCTCCTTTAATGCCATCTTCTTCTTTATGGCGTTTTCGAACAAAGTAATTAAATAATTTTTTCTTTAAAATATTAGGCAATTTCCTCAAAACTTTTCACCAACGAAAAATACTAAAAGTATTTGTGATCATAAATTAAACTTTTGCTATATACGAAGCCATATTATTTTTGTTTAACTCTTTTGCGGCAAATTTTGTCGCCGAAAAGTACATTCACACAATATGGTTAGAAAATTATACTCGTTGGGATTGAAGTACTATAATTATTATAATATCTATAAAGCTATACTATGCTATACCAATGTTTAATTCAATAGCCAATACGTCGCGAACCGGACTTATTGAGGTTTTTGGTTGTGTGTTGCATCGAGTTATTTTTTAAAAATCCTGTTTAGTGTTCTTTAAACTTAACTAGCTATTTTTGTTTAATTGTTTAATAAGTCATAAAAGGTTCCCAGTGAATCTCATAATACTGTTTTGCTTATAATATATTAATAATTTTCTATAACCTTCTTTAACATTCTAATTTTTATATTAATTTATTATTATAGCAGTGAGATCTAACTAATAGTATTTTTCATGATTTTTGTTACAAAATTTAGGTACTTGAAATTATAATTATGTCATTCGAAATCATCCAGCCATCTGATTTAATTAAAAATTATTATTATAATTACCGAATATTAATTCAACCCTTTATACCTCATAGCTGTATTCCTTTATGTAATTACTAGAGAATTTGGAGAGACATCATTCTTCAACCTCTAAAATCATTCGAACACACGAGATAAATGGTCGACAGATTTTACTGAAAAATGAAGACTATTTTACGTGTGAGTATAGGTCCAAACCGTTTCCACAGCTCGGCTTTATAGTAAAGCCAAATTAAGAAGACAGTTAAATGATAAACAAGAAAAAATAAACCAAATTGGGTTGCTGTGGATAGCTTTATCATTAGGAAGAATCAAACTCTAAAACGGTACAAATCATTTATACTCTCAGTTTAAGTCCACGAATAAACTACATACTACCGTATATAAAAAGTATAAATTCAATAAATTGCATAAAAATATATATATACATACCTAAATCTTAATTCTCTTTGCATTATAAAAAATAGTAATAATATTTTAAGGGTTTAGAATAATAAACACGAAATATAGAAATTAAGTAAAAACAAATTAAAACTATTTAAAAGAGTCAAACTGGAAAACTGTACAAAATAACTGAAAAATAAACAACAAAAATTGAATTTTTTTTTTTTTTTAGAAATAATTTTCCTGCTTCATAAACAAAAAAGAAAAACAAAACTCTTAATACAATAAACGCATCCATTTAACACAAGGCCTTCATTTAAATATCTAGACTAAAGCTTCAGTCTCCTAAGCCTACTACTGCCACCTACTATCTACCAGACTACTAATATAAAGTATTACTTAATTCTAAATACAGTAAATTTATAATAATTCATATTTTTAAAATAATTTCAAGACTGTCGTAACAATCAATGTTCATTTTTAACACTAATCTTTAATAAAGATTCAAATGTTTTTATGTTTTCTGTGAAGTTGAAGCTTCACCTGTGTGGGTTCGAAGGTGAACTCTTAAATTACATTTATGATTAAAACTTTTATCACAGTAAGAACACTTAAATGTTTTTTCACCCTTGTGGGTTCGAATGTGGGATTCTAAATCCTGTTTGCCACTAAAACTTTTCTCTCTCACAGTAGAACACCTAAATGGCTACCCAGTAAAATTTAGCTGCAAACTCCAAATTACTTTTACGACTGAAACTTTTCTCACAGTAAGAACACTTAAATGGTTTTTCACCCGTGTGGGTTCGAAGGTGAGCTATTAAAGTATTTTTTTGATTAAAACTTTTATCACAGTAAGAACACTCAAATGGTTTTTCACCCGTGTGTGTTCGAAGGTGAACCCTTAAACTATCGCTATAACTAAAACTTTTATAACAGTAAGAGCACTTATGTGGTTTTTCACCCGTGTGGATTCGAATGTGGGACTTTAAATGAGGTTTCTGATTAAAACTTTTATCACCGTGGGAACACTTAAATGGTTTTTCACCAGTGTGGGTTCGAATGTGCTTTTCTAAATTACATTTCTGATTAAAACTTTTATCACAGTGAGAACATTCAAATCGTTTTTCATCAGTGTGGTTTCGAATGTGACACTTTAAATCACATTTACGAACAAACTTTTTTGCACAATAAGAGCACGTGAATGCTTTATCAGTATTGTTACACTTCTCAGTATCGCAAACGGAAATTTCTTTCTCAAAAAGATTTTTGCAATCATTATTGTCATTTTTAATATTTTTCTTAAGTAAAGCTGAAGCAGGACCACTATACATTGCTGATGTTTTCGTATCAAAATTTCTGGACCTTGAAAAGTAGCTCTGCCTCATAATAAGTTTTGCCTGTGGTAAGGCGCCTTCTGCTTCAACATTAACTGAAAATAAAATACAAAATACAAAAAAACATTAATAATAAGTCATTTAAAAGAAAATAAAAATAAGAGTTGTGGGAAAAATAAGTTTTAGAGATTAAAAAAAAGGACATTTTAATCCACCCTCATTACTATTTTAATCAGCTAAAAAATTTAAATATTAGTTGCGTCCCTGCGAACAAATTTTGACTCATAATTTGTGAAATAATAAGTTATAGCGTTTTTGAACCAGATTATGAAAGGTAATAACGTCATTAAAACAATGACGTCAAATCAGAAATAATCGCTCATAATCTGAAAACAACAATAAATTTTTATGACTCCCGAGAGCAGCTAAAGCCGGCTACACACATGCGGAGTTCGTCGAACTCAATATTTGCGTTTTGCATTTGTTTTTTCCTCGCAAGGCGAATGCACATCTACACACATTCGGACATTTGACGAATCTCGGAGCGGGAAATTAGAACATTTGTGTACAAATATGAAATATGGACATCGAGAACTTCGCGGCAATTTTAAAAAATTTGCATTTTTAAATAAAGTTTTATTTTTCTTTTCGATAATTTCGATCGACATTTATTATCGTTTAATTAAAGAAAATTGTAATTGCGTTGTGAAATATTTTATAAATAAATCAATTGATATATATATATATATATATATATATATATATATATATATATATATATATATATATATGAAGATATATATATATATATATTATTATTATTATATTGGTTATTATTACATTATTATTATTATTATTATTATTATTATTATTAGTTATTATTATTATATATATTATTATACATTATTATTATATTATTACATACATATTATATATTATATTATTATATTATATATATATATATATATATATTATTATTATATATATTAATATTATTATTACATTATTATTATTATTATATATAATATATATATTTTTATTATTATTTTTATTATTATTATTATTATTATTATTATTATTATTATTATTATTATTATTATTATTATTATTATTATTATTATTATTATAACATATAAAATAATATTATATATCTTATATATATAGGGTGTTTCATGTTAGGATTTGGAAAGAGTTTATTACAGTCCAGAACATAGAAATCTGCAATTAAGTTTATGTTACAATACTAAGCATAAATATTTTTCCCATACCAAATCAAAGGTGCTCAATATGTCCACCATTGGATGCATGGCATATGTCTGTACTCTGTACAGTAGTCAAACTCGTCAGAATCCTTTATATATACGAGCATGTCTGCATGCGAGTATGTCTGCATCCACTGCTTCCACGGCTGCTGTTATGCGTATCTTCTTATGCGTATCTGCGTATCTCACCCGCTACATTAACCGAACTGAAGATACGCACAACAGCAGCCGTGGAAGCAGTGGATGCAGACATGCTCGCAAAGGTTTGGGACGAGTTTGACTACCGTACGGACATATGCCGTGCATCCAATGGTGGACATATTGAGCACCTTTGATTTGGTATGTGAAAAATATTTATGCTTAGTATTGTAACATAAACTTAATCGCAGATTTCTATGTTCAATAGTTTTCATAATAAACTCTTTTCAAATCGGATGATTCTTTTTGAAACACCCTGTATATATATATATATATATATATATATATATATATATATATATATATATATATATATATATATATATATATATATATATATATATATATTATATATTATATATATATATATATATATATATTTTGTTTTTTTTTTTTTTTTTTTTTTTTTTTTTTTTTTTTTTTTTTTTTTTGGCTAAGTTCACAACGCCACTCACTGGTAGAACCCAATCTAATAGTGTGTTTCATGCCTCAAAGCCTACTAATTAACGCAAATTACAGACGACACAGATGAGCTGAAATGAGGTATTCAATAAACAGGAAAGATAGATGATGGAAGGAATTTAACAGAACAGAGGTGGCAGGAAAAAAGGAGGCACCGCAGCGAACTAACCTGGAGTTACCAATATCCACACAAAACTCATGCGCAGACACAGCACCCCTTGTGCTACGAGGGCGTCGTAAAGGTGGTGGTACGCGAGCGACAAGTTCTCTCGAGCATCCTGCCGCTGCGGTACCAGAAAGAGATAAAGCACCAAACATCGCGCCGTGCAAGTACATATAAGGTAAAGAGAGTACTAAAGTATGTAACGAACTTTATAGCCTGGCCTTTACTCAACCCTATCCAAAAGGTGGGTGAAACCAGAGCCCCCAGATATGAGAACAGAACTCCATACAAGGGCAGGCGGGGCCTGTAAATAGCTGGAGTAACTGAGAAGAGGAAAAAGACCTGCAGTCTAAACAGAACTCCCAGTTTCCTGAGGCCGCCCTAGCAAACTGCTGTGATGTGAGATTTCAGCATTTTTTGTTTGCGTTACACAAGATGTTGAGGTTGTCACTAGAGAGACGAGAGAACCGTCGAAAGAGAGAGAAAAGTTAGAAGGTATTTAGAGGAGGGAGAGATTAAAGCAGTTGAGTTTTTAAAGAATTAAATTTCAAGGTTGAGACGACCCCCACCCGGAAATCTCTATCCAGATCAGCGAGAATAGAATCGGAAAGTGATAAGACGAGAGGCAATTCTAGAAGCAAAAGAGGGAACAGAATTGAACGAGTTGAAGAATAAAGGTCGAGCTCACAAGCATACGCCGAGTGGATTATGCAGGTGTGAGAAGATCATTAATGAAAGTAAGAATAAAGTAGGAGATAAGACATAACCCAGAGGAACACCACTATTGACAGAAAGAAGAAGTCGCCCCAGCAACAACAGCGATCTGAAAGAAAGCTAGACATAAGTAAGCAAAGAGAAGGAGGAAACTCCAAAGGAAGGGAGCTGAGGCAGGACAGCCAGCCCCCGGTCAAATGCTTGGATGTGTCAAGCGCCACCACGCAAGTCTCCCTGTAGTTCTTAAGGCGGAAGACCATAAATCAGTGATAGGAAAGTATAATGCTGTAGACCTCGAGCGCCGAAACCCGTCCTGGCGATCGGAAAGAAGGAATGAGATTCCAGATCTAAGAAAGAGAGGAGAAGGGTTTCAAAGATCTTAGATAGAATACAAGGGAGAGCTATAGGGCGATAGTTAGAAGGATCAGAGCGGCTTCCTTGTTTCGTTGGACATGTGCTTGCTTCCAACACTGAGGGGAAAAGTGTTAGTATTGAGACAGAATATAGTTGAAACGAGGGGAGGGGGGGTCAGCACGGAAGCACACCCTCAAAACACGGGGAGGAATGCCATCCAAGCCACCCGCCTTCCTAATTGTTCATGATTTCAGGAGCCCATGCAATCCGATCAAATGAAATCACAGGCAAAGGCATAGGACCTGAGAGGAGAAGGAGGGAGGAAGACGAATGCCAGAATCGTCCAGGGTTTGAGTTAGAAGAAAATAGGAGACCAAAGAGACAGCCTTTCAGTTGGAGAATTAGGCAACAGAACTAATGTGGTCAGTTTGAAAGAGAGGAAAGGAAGACGGCAGAAGTTGTTAGAGATGTGTTTGCAAGGGGCCAGAAAGATTTTTCAGTAGGAGAGCCTAGGAGGCTAGCGCACTTTCGTTTGATAAAGCCCCTTTTTGCTCGTCGAAGAGTATCCCTTTAAACGATTTCAGCTGAATGAAAATTAGCAAAGAGTGATAGTGGAGAAAGAGAATTTTTCCACTTCCGATACGCACCGTCTCTAGCCTGAATGGCCAGAACAAGTACGAACGAACCATGGATTATGAGAGAAAGATTTAGTCGAAGAAGGAACGAACCGCTCATCCCATCAACGATTACAGCCCCACATTATCGGCAGAAACTGAAGCCGTCACCAGAGTCAAAGCAGTCATTCCACCATAGTTAGCAGAACATCGGTGCCCTAATCCCAATCAGTGCTGAAAACGCGTAGGCAGATGGAGCTGTTGAGAGAAAGTATTAAAATTAAGAGATATAAGGCTGTGGTCAGATTTACCAATAGAGCAAAGTGTTAGATTATAGAGAGTAGCGACTGTGGTGTTTAGGGTCAAGTGTAAATTAAGAATTGCTGATCATGATCCTCAAATGTGGGGTTCTTTAATTAGTTGCCCCAGACGTGGAGAATGCTGAATGATTCGGCCTCCTCCCACCTAAATCAGTATGAGAGGACCCTATAACCATTCAGTGTTGTGTACATTGAAATCCCTAAATAGAGGACCTGCAGTATTTGGATGAGAAGATATAACAGTCTCGTGTAGTGCTAGTAAGATATTCAAAAGGCGTGAATATATATGAGGTATATATATATATATATATATGATATATATATATATGTATATATATATATATATATATATATATATATATATATATTATATATATATATATATATATATATATATATATATATATGGCATATATATATATATATATATGGATATGGATACGGTATATATATATATCAGAGGCGACTCCTACACTAAAAATATAATTGTAGCATGAGTTGACATTATGGAAACAATCTATTTTTAAATTCTAATAATATTCTCTTACTTTTTAAGTAAAGTTTATCAAATAAATGAAATTATTACATAATTATAAAGATTAAAAATTTTAAAAATGAAGAAGAGTTTACAATAATGCTTTAACACATTGAAAATACACTAACCAAACAAATAAATCATGATATCGTATCTGTGAATTTAGAGTATAAAATTACAACACTTATGTTTATAAATGATATGTTTAAATACTATACATAATAAAACAATATTTCATAATAAAAATATTACAAAAACAATAAAATAAAAAATATTACGGAGTCTAGAACATCGCGAAAAGGAACTTAAATATAATTAAGTTAATCATAGAATCAACAATAGAAAACGATTTAAATAAAGCATTGTTTTTATGTATAACTGAAGTATTTAATATATATGTATATAAAGTAAAGGAATATATATATATATATATATATATATATATATATATATATATATATATATATATATATATAATATATAGAGATATAGCGTAAGCAAGAAAAATCGCAAAAAGGTCATGAGTTAAATAATATTAACACCCAGTTCTGATCTCAAAGTACG
>JABUQX010007443.1:10000-43777 GCA_015478945.1 Trachelipus rathkii | reverse complement strand
CCCTATAACGATATCGATTTCTTGGAGAAATCTCGCGAAGAGGCCGAGCGCCACATGATCTTCGCGCGAGTCGCATTCGCGAGGATAAGGCCGCTCGTGCTAGACGCGAGGGGCGTCACCGACGACGAGAGCGGCGGCGGCGTTTTTGAAAGAGTAAATACCGAAATCTTACCTTTATTAGGCGAGCGAGGCGTCTTCAATCGCGACGAGGACGACGACCATACAAACTATTCGGCGACAGAAGTTTTAGCGGCTAAAACGTACTTGAAGGAGCGTATTTACGAACACGATATTTATTTTAAAAATGAACCTTCGCAACAGCAGAGGTCGTCGCGACGGCGAAGAAAATCGGGAAAGGACGATGATTCTTTTCTCGGCGCGTTTTACGAAACGGAGCTGCCAACGGGGGAGGAAGAGGAAGAGGAAGAGGAAGAGAAAGAAGAGCGCGGAGGGGAGATTTATTATTTAGTTCGAACGAATAATCCCCTATTGAATAACAAGGACTCGCCCGATAATTATTCGTCCCCTTTATTCAAAATGTTTATCGGAAGCGTAGACGAACGAGAAAATGCGGGATTAGAGGCGGAGCTGACGAAGCCCTTCTGCGAGAATAACGACGAAATTTATAGATCCAGTTTCCACGTTCAATATTCGTGGCGAGAGAACGTTTTCGATTTTGAGCGTATAAAATACAATTTAGAAAAGAGCGTCAAAAAAGGCGGCGCGAGCGGCGTTAAGGGACTCGTGTTTCTAAAAGAAAAACGAAAAAAAAAAATTAAATCTTTTTTTTTTCGTTTTTAAGAAGTTTTCTCTCGAGGGAGAAAAGAAGTCGAAATCGGTTGTTGATAATACTAGGAAATGAATACATTTCTATTATTGTCTGACGCGCAGATAAATTCTAATCGATAAGAGGATATTCGCAATAATTCGGGTGCTTGATATTGTTTTCGTATATAGAGTATATATATTATTTCCGGATATAAAATACTTATCAACTTTATAAAATCGACTGGCCTTAATTCTCTTCTACTATATATTACCAGGTGGTATGATTAAAAATATAAAACCGATAACGATTTAGAATCACCTGAAATTAATTATATTTAATTATATTATATCTTTAATAATTATAAATTATTCTTAACGTTCATCATATTGATAGTTTCATTCTTTTTATCGAATATCTCAAACAATTAAAAAAGATAATATATCTGTGTATATGTTTTTTATTAATAGAAAAAATTATATACAAATAGATAATTTAGTATAAAATTTACATTCCTATTTTTAATTTATCGTATTTTTAACAATATTATGAACTGGAACTTTTCACCTCAATCTCTTCCGAAATAAAAGGAAAAAATAAGAATAGAAGTATCTCGTCTCTTAATATCCATTTTCCGAAACTTAATAATAATTTATGAATTTTCAAGCGTAGAAGTATATCTATCAGATAGGGGAACGTCGCTTATTTGACCTATCTACTCCAATGGAAATGATGAATATTCACTACATTTAATTAATATTTAGAATACTATTTTCTTTATTAAAATAGGTTTTTTCGTTTATACTTTCCGATTTTAATAAATTCATAAAAAAATAGTATAATAATTAATTCTTACTATCTTCTATTCACTCTCTACTGGTATTGGTACGTGTTAGTTGATAATTAAATATTATTAAATTATTAAGAAAATAAAATTAAGAAGAAAAAAAATAATTACTTCATATATACTTATAAAGATTAACCCATGAATAAAAGTACTTTTAAATAAATGCAATTAACATATCACTAGAAGTAATAACATTAGATTATTCTTATGTTTGTCGGAATTCCAAATTCTTATTCAAGATAAGATAAGAATAATAGGTTGTTTTTAACTTTGCAACAATAGCTTTCAGAATATAATAAATGATTATTCACTTCTGAATTAAAAAATAATAATTATAACTCCAATTTCTTATCATCATATACCGAGAAGTGAAAAAGTAACGTTATTTCGTGCCTCGATCGAAATTAGCGCGAAGATTTATACACACCCGTATACCTTAAGTGATTGTCGTTTTTTTAAGTTATATAATGTTTATCATGGAGATATATTTCGTGTAACTCTAAATTTCAATAGCGGAATCTTAACATGTATATTTTACTCTCCTGGCATTGCTCTTCTTTTACTATCTCTTGTCACTATAATTTCCTCTTCTTCTTATAAGTGTATTATAATATCCTTTTATATATAAATATAATATTACAAATATTGATATGTACAGATTAAAATAATAATTATTTAATTATAGAATTGATATATAAATCTGTATATACATAGAATATAATATAATTAAAATATATAAAGAACATAAAATTATAAAAAGAGATAAACTAACACACTCTGAGAACACTAATCCTAGACAGTTTATATCGATCTAAAGATAAATATATCGTCTCATTTGGTGAAAAAACTGTTTTTTTATGCCATCGTCAAGATTTTTTGAAATCGAGAGGATAAATGCTGATGCGTCCGTGTTCGATTGTGACATTTTGTGATGTCACACGTTTAATTTTTACTACTAGTTGTTTTTAAATACATTAATGGTTTACATAACCTTAACTCAATTTATGGGTAATATTTTTCGGTATAATATCATCACAATATAGTGAGGAATTAACATTGTAATTTGTAGAGTTGATGTATCTCATAGTAACTCAAATAAGTAATACTAAATATCAAAGAATAAGAAAAGAGCGCTCTTTGAAGCACATATATATATTTCTTATAGGATGAGATGCAGATAGAATCTTACTACATTGATTGTGTTATAGTATAGGCTAATTAGTTACTGTTGAAACTTTTTGTGCAAGCATCAAACGAATCAAGGTCGTTTACATATTCCTGTTAATCCTTTCCATGATATGGTGGAACTTATCTTGCTGCACTTAAATACTAAGTGGAACCTTTTGTTGCTCATGTGATTTTCACTGTAAACTCAAAACTTTTCTGACCAGAGTCAAGAACTGGATTCTCTAAAGTGGGGTTTTAGACATTCGCGTCTCAAGTTTTCAAAGTTTTTAGTAAGACAAATTTCTATAACAAGTGTTTCGATTGTGTTGAATATCCAAGAAATTCAAGAGAGTTGTCTTAAAACACTTCCCATTGCATTTCGTTCTGTTTCACTACTCATATTTCGAGGATCAAGCGATACATTCTTCAGCGATACTTATTTGAGGACAACAAATTCAATGTGTCTACACAACAGTTAATTGACATCAACTCAATTATGGTAATGTGTGTTCGTTGAGACAAAAAAAGAATGGCTATCGACAATTTGATCGTGTCATTTCTTTAATGCCCTTAATAAAATATTCAAATGTCCTTAGTTAAATCTTCAAATGGTGAGTAAAGGCAATTTAAATTGCGGTTGACAGATATTAGGTTTTAATATTATTGTAAAACTCCATGGGAACCAAGCGCATAAATGCTGGCGAGAGATAGGCCCATTATGGGTGTTGGAGCGTAGCTAAAATTCTATTGTGTCTGTCAACATAAACTAGAACGGATACTCTGAGAGGTATTGAATCTATGTCTGTGGTGAAATCACGTATATGATATACGTCATATTTAAGGTACGACAATAATAAAGGAAAATTTTATTATATACATCCGATATAGTGAATTTAGTGTATAAAATTTAATTAAGTGTAAGAATGTGCTCAACTTTTATATATAGTGCTGCTCTCAAAGGTTGCAGACGTATTACAATTTTAAATAGCTATAAGTAAGGTGAGTATATTTAAATTAAGATAAAATGTTCTACTGAAAAATTATTTTTTTTCAATTTTAATAGGAAAAAAATCAAATATTTAATTTCACAAAAATATATATTACCACTTAAATAATATTTCTCAATTATATTTTCTCTTGAGATGGTGAACATTTTTTATAGAAATTTCTACTTTCCTGGTTTCGGTAATTTTCTTTAGCAACTTGTAGCAGATGATGCTATACGTGACGTAAGATATGCTTCAATTCCCGCTTTAATCTATCACGTTACTCACTCCTAACAAAAGAGAGTTCTTTGTTTGGAAGAAGATCAATATATTAATATACTAATAATTAGTGGAAAATGGTCTGAACACTTCTTGAATCCATTCTCTCTGGTGAGGACAAGTATATGTTGTCCTGCCGTAATATTCTTCAGCAAGTTTGAACGAGTATCTGGGCTAACCTCTTGAATAGAACCAACTCTGGTCAAGTCGTCAGTTGTGCTTGATTAAAGGATTTGTCGTGCTTGTTTGGTGTTCCATTCAATCAGAGAGTGAGTAAATGATATATTAGAGTGTAGCGCCTCTAGGTTGAATCTGCGTAACAAGTCTGATAGCATCGTGTGAGATATTACTTCATTTCTTAAGCATTAAACTATTGGTAATTACAACGATTAATGACGTAGTATAAGGTGACGCAAGATTATGAGAACGATGCTTCAGAGGAGTTCGAGACTCAAGGTCTAAAGTGCGAGACATGTCGTAGAATATTTCATCGACGCATAAAAAAAATTTTGTGTAATATTTATATTCTCTTATGAGAAATATGAAGTAATTTTTTATCTGTTCAACTTTTAGCACTTAAGATCCTTGAGAACTTATACTAAGTAACAACTATCGAACTATAAGCACTCTAGACTCTGCTCGTGGAACTTAGTTAATGCTCATTGAGATACATTACTCGATTCTAGATGCTTAAAACCTAACTGCTCAATATAATATCTCTAGACCCATTCTACTTAGTCTACTCTAGTACATCGAACTTATTCACTGGAGACGTCTAGAACATTAACGAACTATTTAGAACCAGTTTCGATCGTAATACTTCGCACATCGCGGTAAATTATACTTTAGACTTCGACTTCCAGAAACTTAAGTAGTGACATTTCGACTTATTATTTGCATATAGGTATTCCTTCGACTTAGCACTTAGCCTTTCTACAAGACTTTTATTCTAGCATACGACTATTCTCGACTTATATCGAGCTATAACCCATACAGATGAAGGATGAACTACAATCAATCTTGGTTGAAGCGATACATATCTCTATTGACCATAAAAGTAGTGTTCCTGTGACATCCGTAACAACGTTTAATGGAGCATGGTAGCTGCTTCACAATACGTACTTTAAGGTTCCCTCGAATATTGTGACTGTCTCTGTCAATAAATAGTGTCGAGCAATTTTCACGGGAATAGTCGAATCGATCTTTGTTGTACTCGAGTACAGCGCTTTTAATCAATATACAATTCTTGTTAGACTCTGAATACTTATGTTACATAAATCAGTATTATATAAGAGTCATTAATAGGTTAGACGCCGCATTAAGAATATGATAGAGTGAAGGTCTAAAGAATGAAAATTCCGAATAATTCATTATTTTGGACTTAAAATTATTTACAACATTTCTCATAATTGAGATTTATTTTTAATTTATTTTAGCACTTAGACCTATAATTGACTTTTTTAATACTTAGTAACCTTATCGCTTATTAATAATTTAGTTCTTTCCTTCTGAACGCTCGGTTATTTAAGATGTGAGAACTAAATAAAAAATATAAAAAAGAAAAAAAAAAAAAAAAATATTACATTAAACAAATTTGTATGATGATAATTAAATATTCTAACTAAGAAAAATTAAATAGTTGTTGATTCTTTAATAAAAAATTTTTTCAATAATTATTTTTTTTGGTTTTCTTCGAAAAAAAAAGCTCGCTTAGGGAACGAAAATTTATTTTGCATCTCCCGAGAAATAAAAAGTAACGTTATCTCGTGCTTTCGCTTCGTGCGAGATTCATATAAAATATTAATCACGTGTAAAAATATAATACATTAATTAATATATATATGGTTCTGAAATTTTTTAATATCCTATTTTTAAATATATTACTGACCGTAACCCCATAACAAATATCAAATGTATTGAAATCAACATAAGTAAAATGGTATTATTTTTGGAACATTGGGACGATACTAACTATAGAAAACAATTAAAATTAATTAATAGCTTATTACAAAAAAAAAAATCTAGGTTTTGTGTATAAGTGAGACATAGACATTCTAAGCGCACATATAACGTGAACAGCAACGAAATTAAACGTGTGTAGCCATATAAATTCTTTTCTCATCACGTGGGCGATGATAGTGCTAAAATAAATGATTTCGTGCTCCTTATAGCGCTATTTTTTTCCATGGATATTAAAATTTAGATTTTCGCAACTTACGACCTTGACTGACATCAGTTCCCTCTAAACCTCACTATAACCGGTCCAACGATAGTTTACATCATAAAAAGCGTAGTGCGAGCACGTTCGGCATTGAATTAATAAGTCGTATGTTCAATGTGAAAGGTATTGCTAGTCTACTATACATCGTCCTATCTAAAATTAATTAATAGTGTGCAACTAAGTCAGGAGTGTTAACTAAAAAGCCTGTTTCGTTATAATGAAACATGATTACTGTTACGATCACTAATATAAGACTACACAAGACCCCTCGATATGTGAATGTAATCACAATTAATTGTTACGAAAAGGTGGCGATCGTGCTAGAGATCCACAAAAATACAAATTGATCGACTTCGAGAAAATTATTGTGATGGCTTCTTTCCGTGTTGGTGAAGTTTCGCTTTTAAACACTTATAAGTAAACTTCTTATTGCATTATATTGAATCAGTTAATTCTCGAAAGATGCGCATGCAATACTCCGGAGTACAGAACTTCATACGTGTTTAAGTCTAGTTATCACTGAGTCAGTACTGTGCAAGGGTAATATCAGCTGAGACGCTTTATGGCTTACTTCAATCGCTAGTCCTCACTATCCTGTTTGCGACTCGTCTTTAAGCATTGACGTTTTTTATCGTATTAAAATCACACAGCAGCAAAAAAATGACATGGCCGTTTAAAAATAATTAGAATAATAAAAATAATAAAATAAAAAATATAAAAAATCATCAGAAATGTAATTTAAAAACTCAAATCGATTTATTTTTTAATAATTTCAGATTATTTTAATTGAAGTTGAACATTATTATAATAATATTTTTCTTCATATAGGTGAAGAATTGGAAATTTAATGCAATCTTTGATCACAAAACGTTAGTCGTGTTAGTAATTAAATATAAAGTTACTTAGAACATTACTATTATCAACAGATTTATTATACTATCTTCTTGAAAAGATTTTGAGATAGTTTTATTTTTATTACTAATGATAATATAAACTGCCGACACGATCATGAAAGGAGGTCATCGACGTCATTTTCTTATCACCTTATGTACTAAATTAGAACTATATATAGTTACAGCAAAATTGCTTTATAGAGTATATTGTGGAAGCGTCATACAAGATTCCAACTAATGGATGTTATATCTAATTAGTAACAGATTTCAACCAGGAATAACAATGAAAATATATTTGTCAATGTAAAGTAAAAATATAATTATAAAATTGTATCCTTGCGAAAAGAGCGACGTTTACAATCGACACTTGTGTTTGTCGGAGTAATTCGAAAATATTCGCATATGCACTGGCACAATATAGAAGATTTTTTGTATACTCCCTCCATATTTATTATTGCATGAAACTCTGGACTGTATCTGTAGAATTAAAGTGAAAATACAATTTACTTTTTTCTTATTGAAGATCAATCAGATTCTAAATATTATACCTTTCTTTCGAGCATACTAATCTAGACGTATAGTTTTTCTCGTCATTAAGATCAAATGGTAGAGAAGTGTGACATAAGCTTCTCCGATAACGACGACAATAGAATTCAATAAACTAGTTGGTTAGGTGGTAAGTTACTTGAGCTCGAGATATGGTTGATGAGCTCGCAGCAAACAGTTAGGCGAGCAAGCACGAACAATGAGCACATACAAACATAGTATCCGTTATACGACCATAATGGGTATTTCTGGCGATAGGATTGCGGAGCTCTCATTATTTGTATCGAAACGACTTTAAACGCTCATATTATAGAAAGATGTAGTATACTAGCGCATATTCATAACGCTGTAAATTTCCTTTTTAAAATTATTATCTCATTGGATAATAAATATGGTGAATTAGTGTGATAATATAGGTTGAATACTGAGATCATAGTAATATTTTTGGTTCCACAATTGTTTGAAAACGATTATATTTAACCGTGTATATTTATTATCTTTAATCCTTATGAGCTATTACTGACAGCACAAATGCAACCCGTCTTTCATTGCATCCATGATGCTTTCTATCAGAAATAATAATAAAAAAGTATTTCAACCTTGTTTCCGAAAATTTTCTAGCCTTAAAAATTAATTTGCAGATGTTACAAACATTAAGGGATAAATTTCCATATGAGAATGTCAATCGGAGTGTTTAGCGGTGAAACTTATCTATCCCTTTAATATTTTTAAAAGTATCAAGGCAAGCGAAACGAGGCTTTTAATTAATAGCAAATCCAGTATTTATTGGAAATCTATAAAAGTTGAATAAAACGATCGTGGAATAATTGGATATTTTGAGTAAAAATGCGGAACTTGATATGCACTTCCTCCATTTAAAAAGGATATTAAACTTCTCAATCATAGTAATGAAATCAAATAACACAATATTCGAGGAATATTATGGGAATAAGTCCTCTATTCATTTGTTTAACTTACATAAAAAATAATCGGTAAGTTGCTGATTTAAACCAAATAAACATCCTTCAATCTACAGTTTTGATTAGCGATCGTAGTACCCTATCTATAAGCCGACAAAAATAAGAGGAGTGAAAGCGTTATGAACATTATTTAAAGTATTTGATTCTCAGCGGAAGAAGAAATATTTCCAAATTACGTTTACTCTATGGTAGACTCATCTCAGAAATGCGAATATTACTTTGTTTAATATGGCAAATAAAACTTAACAATTTAATCTTAGTGTTGAAATCGAAAAATACGAAGAATATAATTGAATTGTGTAATAAATCAGCGAAAGATTCATCTACACCAATAAAACCGTTCGAAGATCGACAGGGGGAAGAATAACACGTAATCGCTAGGTGGAACTCTCTCACCACAAATCAAATAATTAAATAACATCGAGTTGATCCCCTAAGAGTAATTGAGTCAGATATCTTATATTTTTTAAGAGTCTCGCCCATATATAATTATTATTAATTATATTAAATGTAATGTAGAAGATTAACCATAATTATATTAATAAAATCGGCTCGTTCTGTTCACGCGTGTAATAATGGGTTTGCGCGGTATATGACGTATATATAAGCTCTTCACTGTGGACTTTCATAAAGGGGATTTCGCTGTAAAGAGTCGACCTGAGTTATGTAGGTTTACACATGGACTATGGATCATGGGCTGAATGGAAATTATGTAAGCCACAAATATTTAATTATCGTAAAACTTGAAGGGTACATCTAATAATATAGTTAATCTTCTACAAATATTTCTCAATTAAAACAGATTACGAAGAAATATTAGAATAATGAATTGATAAGTAATATCCCTTTGGATATTGAATTCTATCCATAAATTCGTTTGTCATTTAAATAACGTTATCTAACATTCGAATCAGAACACGAAAGCTGCTGATGACTCTTCACTATTAAGTTCTTCCCCTTTATCACGCATATCTACAGAAGCTGTGCCGGTACAGTTTATTGTTCCACGATTGTTGCCTCAACCCACTTTCCCACTTACAAACTAGCAATGGCATTATAAAGAATCAAATCCACTAGAGATGCGGCTCTATAGTAACAGGTATATTCGATCGAAGCCACTTCTTCGCAAAGTCTGACTCCCACAATACTATGAATATCTAGCTATTAACCCACTTTAAACCGGCAACACGCAACATACCTACTTCTGTTATTGATCGCCAGTATCGTATTTCCGACAAGACAAATATGGTGAAATCTGTAGTGGAGCTTGATTATCGATTAGGTAGGGATAACAGGGAAGAAGTTCTCTGAGTGTATCGCCGAGAAAATAATTGCACACCACGTGTGTTGCTATACTAGAATTTGGCGTGATATGTAATTGAAGATCGATTTTAGTAGTCTTTTAAGTCACGTCTATTCGCATGTCTCTCCAAACAAATCGAAAAGATCGTCCGTATTTTTCGGTTTTTTTTAGAATTTGTCGATCTTAATATGCTCGAAATTTAATGTAAGCTTATTACACCACGATTTTTTTTTTGAAAAGATTGTAATATGATCTAATTTATGATAAATTGGCCATCTAGTAAAATTAAAAAAACTGAACATTTGTAATAATTTTTATTGGACTTTCTAAATAATTGCGTGGTATTTACAATAAATAAGACACACCTATAGAAAATCCCATCAACACTATTTAAATTAAATTTATGCTGTGACTTTGAGCGATGTTTGCGGAAACCCCATCATTCGATGGAATGTAAAACAGTATTGTTTTGAAGATACGGGTGGATTACCAGATCGATATGAATCAATCGATGATGAAAACCACAGTTACGAAAGGGAAACAAATTTCTACCAGAGTCAATTATGGTTACAAGAAAATATTTATTTTCTCAACCAGTGTTCTTTCTTTAAACTTTTAAAAGAATTTCGAAACCCCGAACCCAAAACATTTCATTTGGTTCTTTCCTCTTTATTAGATAATCACGATTTTTTTAACAAACTGTTTAAAGCTGTTGGACTTATAATAAACAATTTGATAATGTAAAAATTGTATTTCTACTAATTTATTCTTATATTAAATTGTATTTTTTTAATTTTTTTTATTTTATTTTCTTATTTTCTTATTTTCTTATTCTATTTTTTTATTTTTTATTTTATTTTTTAACATGGCAATTTTGCGAGCCGATTTCGTCTACACTTTGTGATTTAAACGCCATATTTTTGCAGTATACCATGTTTTTACTTTGCGCCCTCCATTTGCAATTTACGGGCAATTTTTTATTTTTTTTTATATTCTAAAATAAAAGTTGTTAATAAATTATTTTTTTACGTTTGTCATTGATTTACGCCCTGATGCAAATATTTTAAAAAACATGGCAGGCATAATTAAAGATACAATTAGACATAATATAAGTACCGGTAAATAAAAAAATTAATAAACATTTTTTTAATCTTTAATCGTAATAATGAAAATAAATTAATAATAACAAGATAAATTTAAAAATTTCTCTATTTAAAAAAATATTAATGATTTAAAAAAATATTAATGACGTCACCCGCGTCAACGTCAGTCGATCGGTCTTTCGTTCGTTCAATCCCTCGCTGCCATGAATTCGCCGAAAGAAAAATTTGAGAGCTTCGTAAAAGTCGTCGAGACGTCGATGTTTCATTCGTCGATGCTTTTAAATATGATAGAATCTTGCGAAGCGTTCCTGGGTAAAAGCCTCCTCCGAGACGATCGAGAGATCGAACCGCCGATCTTGGAAGATTTGAAAAATTTTTCATTATTCCTATCGGTCGAAAAACAAAGTTTTAAGAACGACTTTGATTTTTATTTCAAAATACGCGAGATACTCGAACGCCGCAGAGACAGCCGCGGCGTTAGCGAAAAAAGGAAAATATCGGAGGTAGTAGGGGAAGGAGAAGATATTCAGTCGCGGGAAAAGAAATTGAAAACCGCTTCTCCGGATAACGCGAATAAAAAAATCAATTCCACGACATTTTTTATCACTCCGGACATAACGGTTTTAGTTCCTAATAAATTATGGGTTCTTTTCGCGGACGATATGAAAGATTCTAACCTGTCTAAACTATTTAAAATCAGTTGCTTAATTTTTAAAATTTTCAACGCGGAAGAATTATTCATCGAGAGATTTCAATCTTTTCTCTACGAATGTCAAATGGATTTGAAAGGGAACGACAACAAAAATAACGAACCCGGTGGAGATGTACCTGACGCCGTGAATCGCGGAAGCGATATTAAACTCTAATTACTCCTCCTTATTACCTTCTTCTCTATCACCTCGTAGCGGGTATTCACGCTAAGGTCAAATTGATTTTCGCCGTTTTCGTGGAAGACTGTGGAAATCGAAATTATCAGTACGATAAACGAAGTTTATGACTCACGATGTAAAACTTTATCTATGGTTTAATTCGGCAATCTGGAAAATTCTTTTGCAACTCGGGGATGAGAACAGGGACACTGGACTTAGCCTCGTCATATAGTTGGATAATGGACTTCCTGCTGTATATTTGGATATGATGCGAGTGCTCGGGATGCATTAGTAAAATTTACTTGGGCGAAATGGTCGGCGTGACTACTATCCTATTCCGACTTGTGGGGTTGGGGGTGAGAGGATATTGTAATAGACAAACGTACTGTCGTCCATTACGTCCCTTTGTCTCACTGCGTAGTAAAAATTGATTACGGAAACCTCTCTACTGATTTTATGATAGATATCAGAGAGTAAGCGGGGATTCATTATGTCTTTAACGGTCTATATTCAACGACGAAAGTATATTATGAGAGCATCATATTCTTGACAAGTTCGGATTTTAGAGTAAATTATCTAAGAGTAAAGAAGAGTACATGACAGAGACGAACGAACGACGATAGGGGGAACTTTTGTGGTACCCACTCACCCACTAGCTCGGCGTTCTAGGAGATTGAGCAACTGCGATGATGCGAATGATGATGAGCGACTGACGTCGTGGTTGGTCGTCGCGACTATAGATTATGAAGATCATTAATCCGACACTTAACGAAACGACTAGACCGCGACCGTCGTATTCGGCTAGATGTAACGTGATTCATCCTTTGCTATTTAAACTTAGTATCACACATAATATATATTGCATACTTCCAGACTAAAAACCTAGAATATATTTCCTACTACAACATCTATTCAGCTCAGGTTAGTAACGCAAAAATAAATAAAAAAATTAACGAAAATCAATGCACTATATAATTAAGTCGATTTATGGTCTACCGCGCAGTAACGCGAAAGTACGGACTTTTAAAACAAAAGACGAATTTACCGCTAACGTACGTTGAACCGAAGTTTAGACTAGTCAATAAAATTCAAGTCATCTCCGCAGTAATTTCCAGTCACTATTTTTTCAGTATCAACTGCCTTAATAGTAAATAATTTTTTTTTATCGATTTATGTAAGAATACTTGCAATTTTTATATATTATTTAAAAGAATTATCTGATACAGCTATTTACAAATAATTAAAGATTTTCACCAGCTACTTCTTAAAGAAAGTATTTTTATATTACTTCCTGAGATTTAAACGACATAAGTGATTACAACCAAATAACATTTAATAATAATAATAATAATAATATGATACATGATAATAATAATAATTATATAATAAAATAAATAATAAATAATAATAATTAATAATAATTAATATATAATAATATAATAATAATTATTCTCATATAATAATAATAATATTAATACATAATAAAATTATATCCTAGAGGTGGGGCGGGCGAGCTTCGGCGGCAGCGGCGTGCTAGGCTAGTGACGCTGGCATGGCGGCAAGTTGGTGATGGCGATATAAGGTTTTCGAATAACGCTTTCAGAGTGTGCCCCCGAATTCGAAACTGAAATTTTTTAAATCTTACTTTATCTTCTGGTTAGTTGAACTCAGAATGAAGAAGCAAATGGAGGATCGAAACTACAACCTTTTGAAAGATGGGGAGAAACATTGTCAGCAAACCAGTAAAGTCGTGTTCAAATATTCACCTCACGAGAAAGGGTTCCGAGCGTACTGACCTATCCCGTTCTAAATCAATTCGGCTTTCGATTTCGATTCAACTGTCTTACGAACACGGCCCTTGACGACGAAAGTAACGCCGCGACGACGAGGCCGCTCAATTTCCTTTCCTCTTTCGCAAAACTGAATCGAATGACTAACGAGACGCACTAATCGCTGCGAGGTTACGTAAATCGTCGTCTTACTGATCTAGGCATCTTTCTGAGCCTGGTCGAAGTATAAAATAACAATCATCACAATAGTTTATATATCGATCAGCTAGTGATGTCGACCGGGGATGGATTATAGGAAAGCGGGTTTGATGATATTATTTTATTTTATCCATTTTTATATATTATGATTATAAATATATATTGAATAATATTAATTAAATAAGTATATCTACGTATTAATATAATATATAGTAGTAATTAAATATATATATATAATATAAATTAATAATTTTGTGGTCCTAAAATATATGAAGTATATGTTTTAAACTCTAACTTTATTATACCGTTAAACATTAATATTTTTATGACGATTTTGAGTTGGTGTCTAATTGGTTATATACTTTATTATATGCCGCATTCGGTCTATATAGTGTTAAATACTTTATAATATAAAATAAATCATAAAAAAAGAGTACGTTTTTATTTTAACCTATACCATGGAAAGAATCGTCCGAAGATTGATTGATAGTACAGGAAAATGTCGACAATATTTACGGTATACTAGAAAAAATGAGATGGTAATACTTTCGTGGAAGTCGAAAGGGTATTTACCTCCATAATCGCATGAAGTCTCATTATGAAACGTCGGTGGCTCTTCTCCAGGTTATATTCCTCGGCTTAATTATACATTGAACGTATCGTTCTTATTCTTTAGTTACTATTACTATTTATTAACGCAATAAACACTTGAGATCTCTCGTGTAGAATTTTCCGGCCGTCATTGATAGTACAGCATCAACACCGTCGAAAATCGTCTATAATATCATAATGGAGTTTACGTACGGCGTTTATTAATGCCACGTAGATTGTTAATGTTATTGTAGTCACATTTTTATTTGGAATATAATTTAGTTTATTTATTTCTATTAATTTCTGCGATACTCGTATAATTATTCACTTTATTTATTCGGACACTTCAGTATTATTATCATGTATCTACTATTGACCTATTACACGGTCTACCGTCTATTAAAATGCCAACTCAAAATATTTATATTAACATGTTGTGCGCTTATACCATCCAGGTCGACACTTCTCGAGCGCGAAATAAACACTCTTGGCGTTTTTTCTACGTTCCAGGCCATCAGTATTAGTGATTTTGTACTTAGAACCGAGTACGACGAATATGCTTCAGTTACCCGTCTTGGAGATGAAGGTTACGTCTCGTAGAGTCTTTTGCGATCCATTTATTGCGTAGTAAGACGATTGGCGGCCTCAGATCGTTCGTCGGCTGTATTTCCGTTGTGTGCTGGCCGTTCGATTTCGCATAGCAGGGATATGCAGTCGAGAGTAAATCGCGTAAAAACTGCCGGTGAGATTGGCTAAGAGTATTTCGGAAAAGGATATCGCGGGATTAATCACTCTTTAGATGGGTAATATTTTGAAGCACATTATCATAGGATTTTAGCGCTTTGACGTATTTTCTCCCACCATATATATTCTTCGAGAGATTGGACGTTTCGTGTTCTTCTCTAGTTTGCTTTTTTCGTGTTGATGCGTTAATTTGTAGTAAAGTGTAAATTTGATTTCGTCTTTCCGAGTCGGGCGACATCCTCGTAGCGTATTCCGAACCTTATTATCGCCATCATATCTTCATTATACTGCCGGTGATGATGTGGCCGTGCGCGCTGCGCGATGACGCTCGAAGCTCGCCCGCCCTCACTACTTTTCTGGTTTATTTCAGAATATATTGAATTCCTAATATTATTATTATAATTACTTAGTTTTATTATTGGGATTTATATATTCATAATTATGGTTCGGAGTAAGATTTTTGGAACGCTTGAAATAGAAAAGTTTGAATTATTATCAATTTATTGTGTCCGATACTGTTATTGTCTCAAATTAGACGAACTGTTTTAAATAGAGTCCGTATATTAATATTCATCTATTGCTGTAATCTTAATAAGTTTCCGCTAATTACCTTTATATCCGTGATTTTAAAAAAGCACTTTTTTATCATGGAATAGTGCATCCGCACAAAGTAAACGCTGACGAGTCATTTGTTACACGTCGGAAAAAATAGACTTGACAGTAAGTGTTCTTTTTGTGATGATAAATGAAAATATATTCTTTGCAGTATTCCGAGAAATCGATAAAAAATTTACATAAGGCGTTGTTGAAAAAATAGTTGGACGAAATCTCGGAAGCATTATTGACGTCGAACTCCGGCAGCGCGTAGCGGATAATGTCGCTCTTGTTTAAAAGTCCGTACTTTCCGTACTGCGCGGTGAGTCGCGGCAATTTTCGTAAATTTTTTATTTTTGCGTCCGAACCTGAGCGGTCGATGTTGGGGAAATATTCGGTTTTGGTCTGGGAGTGCAATGTGTGACAGTAGCAAGCGCACGTCACTGCCGAATCGACGGTCGCGGTCGCGGTCGCGTTCATGGTCGGGAGGTGCGACGACAACGACGCGGTCTTCGTCGCAGTTGCCTCATTAGACGCCGCAGCGGGGGGTCCCTCGTCGTCGTCTTCGTCAGATTTTTTCTCGATATTATAAACCAATTTCAAGAGTTCGATATACTTTTCGTCGCTTAGCGAAAAATGAATCCCCTTCGAATATAATAGAGAGCGTAATAATTTCAGCAGAGAAAGGACGTAAACGGCGAGTTTTTTATTGGTGACCCCGGACCCCGTCGGAATGTAGACCCGCCGCCGGTTTCCTAGAGCCGGCATGCTCATATCCAAATTGAAAGAGAGGAAGGAATTAATAATATATTCCGAGCTGCCTTCGCCCATCCCGAGGAGATTTTCCAGATGCCGAACCAGTAAGTTTTCATCGGAGTCAAAACTCGTCTCGCTGAATTGATTTCCCAGTCTTTCCACGAAACGGCGAATCAATTTGACCTGCGAGTACCCACCTACGGGTGGAGAAGGAGGAGGAGGAGGAAGATTATCGCTTCCGCGATTCACGGCGTCAGGTACGTCTCCACCGGGTTCGTTATTTTTGTTGTCGTTCCCTTTCAAATCCATTTGACATTCGTAGAGAAAAGATTGAAATCTCTCGATGAATAATTCTTCCGCGTTGAAAATTTTAAAAATTAAGCAACTGATTTTAAATAGTTTAGACAGGTTAGAATCTTTCATATCGTCCGCGAAAAGAACCCATAATTTATTAGGAACTAAAACCGTTATGTCCGGAGTGATAAAAAATGTCGTGGAATTGATTTTTTTATTCGCGTTATCCGGAGAAGCGGTTTTCAATTTCTTTTCCCGCGACTGAATATCTTCTCCCTCCCCTACTACCTCCGATATTTTCCTTTTTTCGCTAACGCCGCGGCTGTCTCTGCGGCGTTCGAGTATCTCGCGTATTTTGAAATAAAAATCAAAGTCGTTCTTAAAACTTTGTTTTTCGACCGATAGGAATAATGAAAAATTTTTCAAATCTTCCAAGATCGGCGGTTCGATCTCTCGATCGTCTCGGAGGAGGCTTTTACCCAGGAACGCTTCGCAAGATTCTATCATATTTAAAAGCATCGACGAATGAAACATCGACGTCTCGACGACTTTTACGAAGCTCTCAAATTTTTCTTTCGGCGAATTCATGGCAGCGAGGGATTGAACGAACGAAAGACCGATCGACCGACGTTGACGCGGGTGACGTCATTAATATTTTTTTAAATAGAGAAAATTTTTAAATTTATCTTGTTATTATTAATTTATTTTCATTATTACGATTTAAGATTAAAAAAATGTTTATTAATTTTTTTATTTACCGGTACTTATATTATGTCTAATTGTATCTTTAATTATGCCTGCCATGTTTTTTAAAATATTTGCATCAGGGCGTAAATCAATGACAAACGTAAAAAAATAATTTATTAACAACTTTTATTTTAGAATATAAAAAAAAATAAAAAATTGCCCGTAAATTGCAAATGGAGGGCGCAAAGTAAAAACATGGTATACTGCAAAAATATGGCGTTTAAATCACAAAGTGTAGACGAAATCGGCTCGCAAAATTGCCATGTTAAAAAATAAAATAAAAAATAAAAAAATAGAATAAGAAAATAAGAAAATAAGAAAATAAAATAAAAAAAATTAAAAAAATACAATTTAATATAAGAATAAATTAGTAGAAATACAATTTTTACATTATCAAATTGTTTATTATAAGTCCAACAGCTTTAAACAGTTTGTTAAAAAAATCGTGATTATCTAATAAAGAGGAAAGAACCAAATGAAATGTTTTGGGTTCGGGGTTTCGAAATTCTTTTAAAAGTTTAAAGAAAGAACACTGGTTGAGAAAATAAATATTTTCTTGTAACCATAATTGACTCTGGTAGAAATTTGTTTCCCTTTCGTAACTGTGGTTTTCATCATCGATTGATTCATATCGATCTGGTAATCCACCCGTATCTTCAAAACAATACTGTTTTACATTCCATCGAATGATGGGGTTTCCGCAAACATCGCTCAAAGTCACCATAAATTTTTTAAATAGTTGTTGATTGGGATTTCTTGTGTGTCTTTGAATACCGCAATTTAGAAAGCCAAAATACAATGTTCGTTTATCTACTAGGCATTTATCAAAATTAAATTCTATTCCTCTTTTCAAAGAACGGGTGTTAATGAAAAGCTCATAAATTTCGCAAAGATCGACAAATTCAAAACCGAAAAATACGACGATCTTTTCGATGTTTGGAGAGACATTGCGAATATCGCTTAAAAGACTACTAAAATCGATCTTCAATTCCACCAAATTTCTGAAAACAGGTTCATTTTTTTCATGATCGTCTACTATCATTCGGCTACTACCATCACCACTTCTTTGGAAATACGAATCTTCAAAAGTGTTAATTCTGATTTCTAAGTGGGTCAGATTCGGAAAGGCTTCGACGAATTTACTATCTAATAAGCCGCAATTAGGATTTGATTCTTTAAATCTCTCTATTTTGTCGTAGCACAATCTCAAAACACGCACATTTGGAAATCGGAATGGAGAAAGGGTATCGACGCTTTCGTTTCTTCGAAGGATAACGTTAAATTGACAAACGTTTGGTAGATTCAATTCCAGGGAACTATCAATCTTTCTAACATTTCTTCGTAATCTGTTTCTAAAAATTTTGGTGTCCCAAGATTCGATTATTTTCTGCTCAATTTCTCTTCGCCATGATCCATGTCTGTGTAACCTACACTCAGGTCGAACCCCCGCGAACCCCTTGAAAGTCCACAGTTGAAAGAGCGTCATTACCGCGCAAAGCCCTTTACACGCGAGACAGAACGGGATTTTAATTAGGTTTCTTTCTACATCTTTTGTGCGAGCTCTACAAAAATTATCACTCATTACTCTTAGGGGATCACCGAATGTTATTTTATTTTTGGAAGACCCTAGCGTTTCGTGTTCTTTCCCCCCTTGTCGATCTTCGAACGGTGGTGGAGGACCTTCGCTGATATCCCATTCAATTATTCTTCTATTTTCGATTTCAATCACTAAGATTAAATTAGTTAGTTTTTTGCCAAAACAATTATCGCATTCGCGAGATCGATCTGTCATAACATAGCCGTAGTCGGGAAATATTTCTTCTTCCGCTGAGAAACTGAAAATCAATTCTAACGCTTTCACTCCAGTCTTTGCGGCTAGTAGTCGTACACGATCGCTATCAACAACTGTAGATGGGTGTTTATGGTTTAAACGCACTCCGATTTTTTGTAAGTTAAACAATGATGAGACTTCCATAATTTCCTCGATGTTGTTATGATCAACTATTATTGAGGTTAATTTCTTTAATGGAGGAATGCTAAGTTTCCGCATTTTACTCAAAAAATCAATTTCCACAACCGTTTTATTCAATTTTAAAGATTCCAAATCGGATTTGCTAATCAAAGCCTCGTTCGCTGCCTTGCTTAAAATAAAGGGGACTAGACGTTTCACCCTAAACACTCCTTGAACATCCTGGAAATCCCTATTGGAACATCTGCAAATTATTTTTAAGGCGTTTAGATTCGGAAACAAGGTTGAAATACTTTTTATTATTTCGAGAAAGTCATCGTGGGTGAGGAGGTCAGTACCCGTATTAGCGATTTCTAGCTCCTCGATACCGAATAAAGGTTTTTCTTTCATTAATAATAATTCAGTTAACTTTAAGAAGGTTCCATACTTATCCAAAGAAAATTTAAAAGATTTCAAGCGTTCGTACGCGGTACTCATCTTTCTAATAACTTCAGCGACGGTTTTAGCACCCGCTGGAATACCATCTGTCGAACGGTCCGTTGTTGTTGCTGATGCTGCTGCTGCTGCTGCTGCTGCTGCAGCTCTCACCATATGCTCGGTCAACGTCAATGTTATTGATTCAGTCGCCCTGTACGGGGTTTGCGTCGCATTATCGAGAAAGTCTAGAAAGTTCTCCGAGGTTTTTTGCTCGTTGTCCGAATCAAATAAAGATAAGAGCAGGTTAAAATTTAATTCCGTCGCCCCGTGTTTTGCGATAAAATAATTCATAATCAAATCGCAGTTTCTAGCGAAATTTTTCGAATCCGAAACATTGTTGTACGCATCTTGGAAGGACGGTGTTTCGAAAATGACATCCATAGTTAATTCTTGTAGCTGTTTCACATTTTTATCCATTTCGATTTGTTTGTTGAAGACTAGGGAAAAAATGGACTATGACGACTGACGTAGCAGTTTTATTATCTTTAGAAAAAAAAACTATCCAAAATCTTTTCAATGAAGAATAGAAAATTGTGAGGTAATGTTCTAGTAACGGTATTGTTAACGACGACGGACGTAAATACTTAGCGAAGCAACGATACCCAATGAAGAAAAATATAATAGTTCAACCAGCATTTATAGGCTGCAAATAAAAAAATAATCGATTTAAGTTTTTAATACATCTTTTTTTATTTTATTTTTTTTTTATTATTCTATTATTTTTAAACACGCCATGCTTTTTGTGCTGCTGTGTTTACGATAAAAAAACGCATGCTAAAGCGAGTCGCAAACGGAGTGAGCGTAGCGATTGAAGTAAGCCAAAGCGTCAGCGCGCGCCCTTGCACGTGCTCAGCGAACGAGCTTGAACCGTAGAGTTCGTCCCGATATATTGACGTTGCGAAGGAAACTGATATAAAGCAAAGGTCTAAGTGTTAAAAACTAAAAATTCCCAAAGAAAATAATTCACAAATTTTTTTAAAGACGAAATTATTTTTCGGAATTAGCACTTCGACCTTCGACTTATATTACTTCACAACGAGGCGTTACTATATGACGTCATAATCTGTTTAAAGACGCTTTTTTGATTCCCGTAAGGCGACACTATATTATAGTGACGTTTAGAATGGAACTCAAAAACGACCGAACGTGCTCTCACTACGCTTTTTATGTTTTGTGAAATATTTCCTTTGAGAATTTTTAGATTCTAGCACTTAGACCTTCGACTTATACTTAGATCTTCGACTTATACTTAGACCTTTGACTTATACTTAGAAAGCTTTTGAGTAGCCTAAAGTATCGTTAAACAGATTATGACGTCATATAGTGACGCCGTAATTAGGCTCTAAAAATTATTTATAATTGAAAATTGGTTTTAAGTGAGACTAATTTATAAAAAAATATGATCATTTTTTTTTAATTTAGTCTCCTATAAAACGCCGTTTTCTTTATTAAATCAATTTTTAGGATGACTAAATTAAAAAAATTAAAAATAAAAATAAATTAATATTTTTCGGTAAATATATGAATCTCGCACGAAGCGAAAGCACGAGATAACGTTACTTTTTACCTATCGGGATATGGTGCTACAAAAATTTTTTATCGTATCTCACCTAAGCGAAGACTTTTTATTTTATCGAAGAAATAACCAAAAAAAATAATTATATTTAGTATAAATTATTTTTACTAAAGCATCATTTAACAATCACAAATTTCTTTTAAACACGTTCAATTTCAGTTATCTAATTAACAATTTTAGTTTCATTAACCTTAAAATTCATTTTTTTTTTATAATTAGATCTCTCCACAAAATAACCGGCTAGTTTACGATAAGGGAACTGATAATAGTCGAAAGGTCTAAGTATAGGTCCAATGCTCTAAGTGCGATAATATAAAATCTACTAAAAGAATAAATATTCACATAATAAAATTTTATAGTCGAATTATTTTTCACGAGGAATTTGCACTTAGACTTCGACCTATACAAGTTCCTCTAAGCGGCGTCACTATATGACGTATTAAATTAGGCTTTGGATATCAGATATAGTTAGGAAGTCTTACAAGAAAAAATGGTATTTGAAAAGCGTTCAGTAAAACCGCTTTCAATTGACGTATAGAGAGCGACCACTAATATAAAATGGACGTTGAAAATTCGTTAAAATACGAAAGGGTAGAAACACCATCATATATACGACACCTAAAGTGATCGGGCGACACCTTTTGGTATAAACAACTCACCTCTTCAACCCGATATGTGGTTTAGTTCGCTGAAGGGGATATAAACTCGTTAATATTTACACTGGGGGCAGTTCAGAGATGTCTGCTTATACGTTCACGATTTGCGTGAACCTTTGATGCACTAGCGAGGGACGGAGAGACTGTTACAAGGGCTAAGCTCTGGTGGAGTTTTGGCACAGGATGGTCACAGACTAAAGTAATATAAATGTCGAAGGTCTTAAGCGCTAGTCGAAAGGCTCGCCTGTCGTATTGTTAATGAATATCTCGAAATATGGTGTAAGTTGATATAAATATAACCAAGGATTGAATAGCGTTATTATAAGTGCATATATGTTTCGTTTTTAGTAGAAGTGTATAATGCTGTCGAAGGTCTTAGAGTGCTGAATCGAAAGAGATGAGAGATATGTATATAAGTCGAGTGGAGGTCTGGTAAAGTGCTAAGTCGAGAATAATTCATTATATGTGCATGGTTGTTATGGGTCTGTGATGTGAGGGCGAGTTTATATTATCTTTAAGCTCGAGGGCTCATGGTTAGGTGTGTGTGATAACGGTTCTTCTATTTGTAATTGCTGTTGAATAGTATCTAAGGAAATAAGGTTTGGAAGGTACAGAAAGGAGGTCTAAAGTGACTAAAGTATGTTATAGTTCTTCATAGATATATGAGAGAGTATATGCAGCCCACATAATATTTATAAGGTCGAAATTATTTCTATCGAGAGAATATTGTCCACGTATGACACATTGTGCGAGATTATAGTTATTCGTGGGGCGAGCTGGACAGTCACTAATAGAGTGGACGTCATAATCGGTTGTAATATCAGTAGTGTATTAAGCTTATAAGAAATCTCAGTAGTTTTCTTGAGAAAGCGTTGCATGAGGTATTAGCCAATGTTTTATATAAAATATATAACTCGCATTTCGCGTAATTTCACTTCCTGAGAGCGCGACACTATATTCTAGACGTTTTGAAGGGAACTACAACAACGACCTAATATAGTGATCTGGCATAATCAAATACCTACTTTAAGGTATATAAACTTAATCGAGCTTCACACTACCGGATAATATAGTGACGTTTTGAAGGGAACCCAGAAAAAATAATAAAAATATTATTATAAAAGTCGTAAGGTATAAGTGCTATAAATCTTAAATAAAATCTCCAAAGAAAATAATTCCACAAAATAATTTTTTAAGTCGAATTATTTTATCGAGAGAATTATATGCACTTAGATCATTCGAACACTATTATATCCGTTCCCTAAGTCATACGGGCTAGTCACTAATAATGAGTCATATAAATCGGTTTAAACGATATTTACAATAGCTCATAGTAGTGAGGGTTTATTTATGAAACGACAATAATTTGTTGGCCCATGTTCCCAATTAAGGGGTTTTTGACACAATTATTATTGTGGCATGTATTTCCCAATAGGGGTTTATTATGTATACATCTCAAAATTTGTGCCATGTTACCATATAAGAGGTTTTGATCAACAAATTTGTAGTCAATGAGGTTCCCAATAGGTAGGGGTTTTGAACACATAAATTTGTGGCATGTTCCAATAGGAGTGTTTAAATGACACAAGTTTGAGTGCCATGTTCACCATATAGGGGTTTTGACACAATAAATTTGGTTGCCATGTATTACCCAATAGGGGTTATTTTCGAACACAAATTTGTGGCAAAGCCGTTATAGTAGCTATACATTACTTATCTAGGGTAAAATATATGGAAGTGCGTCGCGTAATGTCACTATGTAACAACGACGTGTCATCGTATTCCGAGAGATATATTGGCGTCAGTTAGGCGGATTTATTTTATTATTATTGTTATTTTTTTTATTTTTAAGTATTTAGTTATTCTTAATAAAAATTTAATTTATCGAATAGAAAATTGATATTTAAGGGAGACTAAATCATATATATATATAAGAAATAATAATATAATATAAGATAGATATCACACTTTAAAATAATTACTTAAAAAATCTTACATAGGGTTTATAAAATCTGTCACGCTTCGATCGAGGCTCACACATAACGAAAATATACGTTATTACTTATATCTTCACTTCTCGGAGCTATGGTGCTAATAAAATAATATAAATTTTTTACGAGAGTATTATCTTAGCGAGTATTTTTTATATTTCGTAAGGGAAACAGATAAAAAATAATATATTAACGGTATAAAGTTATCAATTGTTATTCAGAGTATCTCACACATTATATGTTAAAAATTATTTAATCTCATTCTGTTCTTAATTTTTCTTAGTATTAATAATTAATTAATTACAGTTTACAGAACCAGTACTTCAAATGTTTGCATAATATATTGCTTCTGTAATGTTATTAAAATATCTTTTTTTATGAATTTAATGTAATATGTCATAAACGAAAAACATTTTTAAATAAAGGTATCATATCTAAACATATTAAATAAAATATGTATTTACATATTAATTCATTGGAGGAGTATCCAATAAGCGACGTCTCCACGTAGATTTACTCTCTAGCTGAATTCAAAATATTATTATTTATGTAAAATAATGGTAAGTAATACAGGTACTTCTATATACTATTCCTATTTAGGTTGATATTAGCGAGTGTGAAACGATAGATATGATTATGTTTATTACTTTTATCTCATTAATATCTTATATTTTTATTGTTGATATATTTTGTATTATATTAAATCATCTACACAATTCTATATAAATAAATGTAGTTTTTATATGTTTTTGATGTTTGTATGAATGTAAAGTCATAAATGAATATTGTACACTGAAATAGCACAAACATTCCATATATTATATGTAAATCGTTATCATAATCGTTATATGGTTTATCTAATCACTAAACCTATGGGTGAGAGTAGGCAGTTACGTTAAAGAGAGAAGATATTTATTATATTTTTGTTACCGAATAATACTCTTATAAACTCAGAACAAACCTAGCACCGATATTTATGTCACGATATCTCTCGATAGAATTTTCTTATGATCAGCTGAGCTTTATCATTTTCCTTCTAAACACCGTTTCGATCACTTCTTTCTACCGTACCTCTGTAGAAATAATTACTTACTTAAAGTACGAAATATGACAAAATAATATGTTTTATAAAATTATTTATTTATCTTATTTATCGGCTCTCGAATTAGAAATCACCGCTCGAGTATGCACACTAACAGTCTCTGCTCGTCTTGTTAACTCTCTCTCTTCTCTCCCGCCTTTTTCACGCCTCTCTCTTCTACTAATTCGTCAATTTCTTATCTCGCTTCAAATCTCGAATACACGTTGTCTCGTCTCCGTCTCTCCTCTCTCTCTTCTCTCTTCTCCTCTCTCGCGTCCCTTCTTCGTACCACTTATATTGAATCGCAGTATAGATGAAAATCTGAGGATCTATATAACGGAATATATCGATAGATCGTATAATGTAGAAAAATTAAATTTCTTCTCCTTCTCGCATGAACAGCCAAAAGGCCTCTTTCCTCTCTGTCTCTATGTTCTCTAGAGCCTCTAAAATCACGCTTCTATATCTCGTTCGTCTACGCATATTTTAACTTTTGACTACTGTATACACTTTTGAAATAAGCGGAGGATTGCAATATAATATCGTTATTACGAGAGTGACGAGACGATCACTTATGAGATTTGTGTTCAATAGGGGATATATTTCTAATTCGTTGATCATAATAAGATTTGGATAAATGCTTTAGCCATACTCACGCATCGAACGACGTTATGTGCTCATTCTTTATCTCTTGCACCTCTTATTCTTCGTTTTATTGATCCAACCCCCGTTGGTATGGCGGTTACTCCGTCTTAACGTTATAACACATGCACAGTAAGAAAGTAGGAAATGCATCGAGAGTCGAGCTTTGCACCCTCTGATTTATTTCTATATGTTCCAGCGCATCACCTTCCGTCTGCAGAACCGATAAACAGTTCTAATAGCTAGGTTTGAGACTGAGTAAAGGTTCATTTTTAAATATATAAATTATACGTAGTGATTCGTAAATTACAGCTCCTTTACAAGTTACGTATTTATAGACTAAACGCATAAAACTTCTGTTAGCCCGAATAGTTTTGTATGGTCGTGTCCCTCTGAGTCGCGATTGAGAGACAGCTCACCTCGCTCGCTACTATATAAAAGGTATAAGATTTTCGATTACTCTTTCTGAAAAAAACGTCACGAGTCCGTTCAGCTATTCTCGTCGTTACGGTGATGACCTCACACTACTCGCGTCTATGACACGAGTCAGGCTCATTTAATACTCGCGAAATGCGAACTTATATACGCGCGATAAGATCATGTGGCGCTCGGCCTCTTCGCGAGATTTCTCCAAGAAATCGATATCGTTATAGGGAAACCTTACGTAATATTCGTTTAAAAGCCATTTAGCCAGGCAACAAACGAAGTGACTCTGCAGTTGAATGGTATTCAGATACTTTCGGATATCCTGAATTTTTTTCTCCGAAGCGTGTCGAACGAGTTCGTCCGTTATCACCTCGATCGCGAGTTTAAAGTACAAAAAATAAAATTTAAAGTGCAACATGGCTTCCCTCCGGTGTAAAAGTGATCGTTCTTTGAAAAGGAATCCGAGCATTTCTTCGCGCGATAAACTTTCTCTAAATTTCGACAAGACCATTCTTTTTTTCTCCAAGTGTTTCGCTTTTCTCTCGACGTCCTCGATGCAAGAATCCAATAAATTATTAAAGGAGTTTTTTGAAGAATATATTCGATATTGAAGAAACAGCGACGTGTTCCTGTGAATATTATCGTTATTACCCATCGTGTCGTCCGTTATTTTTACGTATTTTACTCAATCGACGATGATTAAAATAAATTTATGGCTGTATATTTAAGCAAAACGTATACACTCGTAGGAAAAAAGTTTTTTAATTTTGTTTTTATGTATTTTTCGCAATCAGGTTGATTAAAATAAAGGTATAACTAAAAACATTTTTTTATTTACACAAAAAGTACACACTTTTAAAAATAAAACGCGAAAATTTTTTATAATATATAATATAATATAATATAACATAATATCTTCAATTATCGAAATACAAGTTAAATATTTTTGAAATTTCGTGGTCTAAAATCTTTTGAATTTTTTTGTCGGATTTCGATGACCACCTGGTGTAAAGGTAATTCACGTAAACCTCGCCAAATATCTTATACTTAGACTTCCCAAAGTCAGCTTCCTGCATTCGCCTAAACGATGCGAGCATCTTCTGATCCCCCAAAAATTTAGCGGTGAAGCGTTCGTCTTTCGAACTTTGAGGAATAAAAGATACGTCGAGTATCAATTCGTTGGTTTCGGCGTCGAGCCGAACGTACCGTCCCAATGCCTCAATGACTAGCCGGTGCCAGGTCGGAATTTTTCCCTTCTTCATTTTTGGTTTGTAGCGAAAATTCTGGGCCTCCACGAATCTGCAAAATGCGATCTGTACGAGAAAGTCCAAAAGATCGGAGGTGAACTTATCTCCACAGCCATCGGTGACGCAAAGTTGTTCGACGAAATACCGGTTGATCGCGAAGGGCAGGTGAGTGTTCATGAAAGGGATTTTAATCCCATTTGTCGTTCTCAGGTTGACGTTGTTATACACTTCACCCATGGCCCTTTTCACTTGCGCGAGCGTCACTTCGCTGACGACATTGTTTTCAATATCATCGACGATTTTAGATACCAAGAAACTTGCTCGTAGAGCGTTATTAGATTTGATGTTGCCACCAGCGGCAGCAGCGGCGGCGGAGGCGGCGTACGGCGATGAATATTCTATCGTCACTTCGGTGTTTTGACACATTACAGTTTCCTTCACCAAATGTCCGGCGGAGGAAGAAGAGGGGGAAGACGGGAGAGGAGAGACGACTTTCGGAATGTGAATTAAATCTTTGATATCCCGAATCCCCTTAACCATATTTTCGTAATCGGGGTTCATTAACGACACGGAAAGGTGGTCGTAATGATGATCGCTGTTATCCGTTTCCCTTTTAACGTCTCCATCGTCTCTCGACGGCGGCAACGGCGGCGGCGATATTTCACTACCCTCAAAATTAGTTTCTTCGGATGACTGCCACTCGCCCTCTTCTTTTATTTCTACTTTTGGCTCCAACAGACAACCGTCCGATTCGTAATCGGGTTTCATTAACGACACGGAAAGGGGGTCGTAATTAGAGTTCGTCACGAGTATATCAGCGTCGCCGCGATAGTCGCAGCTATCAGTTTCCCGTTTAAAGTCTCCATCGTCTCTCGACGGCGGCGGCGATGTTTCACTACCCTCAAAATTAGTTTCTTCGGATAACTGCCACTCGCCCTCTTCTTTTATTTCTATTTTCGGCTCCAACAGACAACCGTCCGATTCGTCGTCATCCATTGGAAGTGGACCATCGGTTGATTCCTTCGTTCGCCCAGTTTCGACGGCGGCTGTGGGTGACGCATTTTCTGTCAAATCGTGTAATAGATCGTCTATGTTAAAGCTATTATCACTATTTTTAGGAGCCGACAAATTCTCTTGTGGAGCCTCGACGTTTGTTCTCTCTCGAAGTAATCGCTGCTGCTGCTGCTGCTGCTGCTGCTGCTGCTGCTGCTGCTGATGGGCGCATTTGGGAGACCTTAGGGTGTATTGTCCATCGTAAAAAAGACTACTCGATGGCGTTTGTTGTTGCTGCCACTGGGAGATGTATTCGGGAACCGCAGATGCAGTGTTTTCACCCTCGTAGCAAAAGAGACTCGGTAAAGGTTGTTTCTGCTGCTGCTGCTGCTGCTGCTGCTGGTCATCCTGTCTCCGGGTGTATTCTGGGACAAAAAATCGTGGAAGCTGCTGCTGCTGCTGCTGCTTCTGGTCATCCTGTCTCCGGGTATATTCTGGGACAAAAAATCGTGGAATCTGCTGGTGCTGCTGCTTCTTCTGTTGCTGAGGATGTTGGGTAATTTCTAAGAAATTCGGTTTCTCATGAGGAAACAAACGCGTTTGTCGATGATTTTGCTGAAGATATTCGAGTTTTCCTACGTCGCTCGCACCTTCTTGATAAAAAATACACGGTCGCTGCTGGGTGTATTCTGGAACAAACATACGCGATTGTAGCGGTAGCTGCTGCTGCTGCTGCTGCTGCTGCTGCTGCTGCTGCTGCTGCTGCAGATATTGAAGAAATCCGGCGTCGGACGTTTCTTCGTAAAGTTGTTGTTGCGATTGCTGCTGCTGCTGCTGCTGCTGTTTCCTAGTATATTCTTGAGTAAAACTCGCTTCCGAATTATACAACATGTGGTGTTCTTTATTCTTTAAATTTTTAAAAGAGTGAGATTTGTAGTGGAAATTTGACCTTTGCGTCAAAGATCTATTAAAACCTTCCTTTTCACCAAGATGTCCCGAACGCATTCCAAAATCTGAAAAATTGTAAATTCGTATTTTTATATTAAAATAACAGGATGATTTATTTACAGTAAAAACTGTTATTTATAAAGCGTTGATCATAAAACGAGTTGGCTAGAATTAAACTTACCGTATCTAAATACTGGGATATCCGAGCGATTCTCGACCTCTCCGTCAACCCGAACGAACTGATGACGATTCCCATTCGTCGAACTAATTCGATCATGGTAGTGATAATATTTCTTCTGTTGTTGTTGCCGCACGGGTGCTTCGTCGAACAAACTCGGGAGGAGAGCGGGGTTTTCTTTAGGCGCCAACCGCGGAAAACAATGTAAATCCTGATCGAAAAGTGTATTTTTTTCCACCTCCTTCAAATAATCGGACAAGCTTTCGTTTTCAGATAAGGGACTCGATTCCTTTCGAGATATTCTCAAATCCAATCCGGCATCTGAAATATTTAGATTAATTTACTTTCAAATGGGTCATGAATATTACAATGTAAAATTAATATAATATATAAGGCAACCATAAGCAAGCTTGGTTTTTCAACGAGGAGTTGATTATATTAATATATTATAGATATATAAATATATATATATATCTATTAATAATATATATATATATATATATAATATATATATATAATATAATTATATAATATATATATATATTAATTATATTATATGATTTATATATTAATATTAATATATATATATATGTATATATATATATTATATATATAAATATGTATTATATATATATATTATTATATTATATAATATATATATATATGATATATATATATTAATTATTAAATTCTACCCTAACTTTTTATTAAAATAAAGTAAACCTATATTACATCCTCCTAAATGTAATAATTTTATTTATTTCATTATTCCTCAACTCGATAATATAGTATCTGTCTAACACGTAACGTCTTTTAGTTTCCGTACAAATTGATTTTGTTTTTCTTAAAACCTGCGTAATGTAATTGAGTACTGCTCATGCTTACTCTGAGCTGTACTTATACCTGATGGTAATTGTTGAAATGACAGGTTAGGTGTGGTGTTAGTGAATGATTAAATTCGCAAGGAGTGCGAGATTTTTATATACATCCCTCAGTCAAGGACCGATCTTAGAATATATACTAGGAAGCACAACGACACATGTCTAGATGGAGTTAGTCGTTTATTGCATCGAAGAACATAATAATTTGATCATGATTATCATTATTTACTCATTCTCTAAAATAAACTGTTGATGTATATACTATATATAAATTTTTTTAAAATATAAATTACGGTACAGAAACTCGAGAGCGATAATACTTACAATTTTTTCATAACTCACATTATATTATCTCCATAGGAAAAAGAAGAAGACGACTTTTCCTTTCCTTGTAAGGGAGCGGCGGTGCAAGATAATTTCTTTTCTTTAAGGGGAGAATGGTCTTTTCCTTTTTTTCTTTGAGAATATCGTTAGACGGATGCTGAGAGGATTTTTCTTTTTTTCTTCGTTTTGATCGACCTTTCTTTGCTAGTTTTTTAGAATTTTTACCCGATTTTTCCGAGGTTTTTATCCGTAAGGTTTGCCGACCAATACATCTTCGTAAGTTCGAGATAAGATTTTTTTTATATCACTTTAGTAGATTTTCATATTTTTGCCCCATTAAATTTTTCATACACTTACACTGAAAAGACGCTTCTTTGCTACTAGATTTAATCTTTTTCTCACGCTTTAAATCTAGTCGTCACATACTCCTCTCATTTTCGTTATTTTCTAAATTTTAATTTTTAATTCCATGATAATCAGAATGCTACAATTTTTAAGTTTTCACTTAAAGCTTATCATCGCTACTTATACATTACGATCCAGTCTACCGAAGTAGTTTGGTATATATATCTCTATCTATATATATTACTAGCGGTCAACTAATTTCTATATTGTATATGAAGTTTTTGAAGACAATAATATCACCTTTATTCATAAAGTACGAGACACTTTATACTAATATTATGATATTATTAACTGTACGAATATATAGATAGTATATTATTACGAAACTAACTAGTGGTATTTTATACCCTACTCTGTCTCAACTTCGAAGAATTGAATGAATTTTCAGTTACGCCATGTGAGCTTATATATAATATATTCACGCAGCCTGTGGGTGCATATCCCGCCCACTTTGCTGAAGTCGCAAAGCCACTTCGAGGCACGATTGGTTCCCCGCCTTGTAGAGCTCCAATCACCAGTTTTGTTAACCCTGTACTATTCCGTATACTCACATATCGGTAATCGCGTTATTTAGGTGGCTGTTCTGCTACATCTAGAATAACCTATGAGCTTAATTAGGTTATTAAGATAATAAAATTAGTTACTGAGAACTGCTACCTATATATATACCACAACCCTCGCGTTATAAATTGCTATAATTATATAGTATTTAGCTCAAATATGTTTCGTATAAATTTTATTGAGTATATATATCGGATTAACGTTAAGTAATATAGGTCCGCCTTTAACTAACATAAACGCTATATCTAGTTTTCAATCAAATTCACCTGGAGCTAAACCGAACTCAAAGCGGGACTATAGCGCGATACACGTCCAAAAAATATAAAATCAGTATATCCTAGGCCCTTCAAAGTCGCGTCATAACCGTTGACTATTCACTAGAACGACACACCTCACTCGAGAAAAACGAACGAACGAACGAACGAACGAACGCACGACGCTATCGTTAAACCTCATATAGTGACGTTTTAGCGGGAACTAAGAAAAGTCGAAGGTCTAAATCCAAAATCTTGAAAAATATTTAACTTTGAAAAAAAAAATATTATTTTTTTTTTATAAAAACAACTTTTGACCCGATAGGTTTCTTACGTTTGTTTCAAACTAACAAAAGGAAGTATAATAATAATAAGTTAATAAAAAGCAAACACCATTTTTTCTAACAATTTTATTCAAATAAAAAACTCAAAACAACGATAAATACGGAAAGTTAGTCGGGTTTACATAAAGACAATGTTTCTACCCCGCGCCTCTTAGCAAAATTTATCGAGCGGACTTTAATTCTTCGAGCGATGAGATAAAGCTTTCTTTTTTAGTTTTTTTAATTTCGTCCTCTCTTTAATTTTTTCAATTTTGTGCTTTAACTTTTTCATTTGTAGACTCGCCGCATTACCCAAACTGTTTTCGTCGTAATTGATCAAAGTTTCCTTTACGTCCTTTAGCCTCTCCGCGATTTCGGCGTTGCGCGAACTTATTCGTTCGTTTTTGGCATGGAGGCGGTTGAGTTCGTCCTGAATTTTAACGTAACGTTCGTCGATTTCTTTAAGGCCATTTCTAATAATTAACTCTATTACGACCGCCTGTTTCTTGAGATCCTCGATGAATTTGAAGCACCTTTCCGTGTCCCGCGTCAACATCGAATTTTCATAGTTTCCGGGATCCATCGGACGAAGTTACGTAAGGCGAATAGATTGAAACGCGCCGTCAAACGGTGGAAGAAGAATAATGTACTCGAAAATTCTGGAGATGAGGAGGGAAGGATTTAATATGATTGGTCTACGTGCAAAATATTCGAATAAAAAAAATTTATTATCTAATAAATATTTATTTATCTTACCTGTTTTTTTTTAACATTAAAAAAAAATAGCAATGATATTCACCGAATAAGTAAATTGATTACAATCTTTTTAGGCATTCCTAATTTTTTTACTCTACGATTCATCGGGAATCGACGACCTCAACGGGAGAGAGAAACATTTTATTTTGCGATCAATATTTTGCGCCAGGTCCACAATTTCCGCAGCGTCTCGTTTACGAGCCTCACGGCAACTCCGATTTCGGTCTCTCATTTCCATAGTCGAATTTTTAGTTTCCTTTAATCTGTCGCCCAACTCCGTTTCCACTACACGACGGCGTCGAAGGATTTCTTCGTTAAAGAAATTCAGCAAATAATTTTGCCGTTCTTCGATACCGTCTAAGATTAATTTAATACGTTCGAGCGAGGCTCGGGGATCTTCATCATCGGCGGCGGC